>JAPKLY010002462.1:0-24817 GCA_026898435.1 Prunella vulgaris | reverse complement strand
GCTGATTATGGAGGCTGTAGACTTGATAGGAAATCAACTACAGGCACATGTCAGTTTCTAGGGAGTAAACTGATCTCTTGGTTTTCTAAGAAGCAAACCAGTGTTGCAACGTCTACTACTGAGGCTGAGTATATGGCGGCAGGCAGTTGTTGCTCTCAGATTCTTTGGCTGAAACAACAACTGAGAGACTACCAAGTTGAGGCCACTGAAGTCCGAATTTATTGTGACAATAATAGTGCCATTGCCATATCCCAAAACCCAGTCTTACATACTAGGTGTAAGCATGTAGACATCAGGCATCACTTTATCAGAGATCATGTTGAGAATAAGGACATTAGGATGGAAAGAGTCCCTACTGAAAAACAGAGAGCTGACATCCTGACTAAGGCTCTGCCTGAAACCAGGTTTGTTGAGTTATCAGTAGAGTTAGGACTCCTTGACCCAGGCTTAGGTGATTCAGTTTGAATCCCTGATAAGAATGCACAAGGTCAGGGGGAATAACTCATATGGACTCAGGATGAAGGGAACTCAAAGAGAATGTGAATGGTTGTAGGAGGAACATTCAGTACAAAATGGATGATCAGTATAGACTGACTAAGGTTCAGGACACAAAATTCAGGGCTTGTCACCCTGATAGGCCAATAAGTGGTATCAGTCAGAATACATATCTGACTGACTGGTATGTTTCCTGATTTCTGTCTAGTCATCTAATATTGCGTGCATTATCCTTTTCATTGTACTGCTTTGTCAAATCAATTTAATTTGCCAAATGATCCCAGCCGTTCGTCTTGATATTCGGTTTTTATTTAATTCAAATTGTTTGAAATAAATACGGACATGCTCTAATGTGCATTTAATGCACTGTGGGCGGGAACAGTTATCAATAAAATTTTGACCAATTATCTTTGAAGAACCGAAAAGGCAAAATGCTTTTTACTGCTCAAATCGTGTCCGTTGAATTCCATAGGTCACTTTTTTCTAAACCGTCCGATTAAAACCGAATTTCTTTCTATAAATAAGAGAAGATCGTGTTGATAAAACTTTTATGCACCCAATATTTTCTTAACTTATCTTCTCTAAAAACCGATTTCCTTCAAATCTCTCAAAATCTTCCATGGCTACACCTTCTGCAGACACCTTTTTTGGAAACCTTTTCCATCTAAGAAATGAAATACACTATGAGCCCTATGGGGATTTTTCTTCTAACCACTCCGATATTATGCCTGTGCGAGACCTATTTGATAATGCAGGTCTTCTGCAGTTCGTCACTGCAAAGCCACAGAGGCTCCACCCCAGACTCATTGCTGCCTTCTACCTGAAGATGGCGAAGAACAAAGTCTCCCAGGAGTGGGAAACTTGTATTCCCTTGACCGTCTGTGAGAAGGGAAAGGATGGTGAGGAGGAGATGGTCAGGAGGTGGGTCACCTTCAATGTTCGGGAGAAGATTAAGGAGGTTTTTAATCTTCCCAACAAAGGGCGAAGCCCAGTGGAGTATGGGTTTGGGAATGAGAAGGATTTTCTCCAGTCCCTGTGTGATGGAGATGTCGTGCTGAAGTCCGGCCTGAATAAATCAGTCTTGAGGACTGAAAGCCGTCACTTCTTCGACCTGACGAGTCAGGGAGTGATGGGCATTGCTGGAGGATTGGAGCAGATCTCCAGGCCGAAGCTGTTCACAATGATGGCTATTTCCGACTCCCCTCTGCATAATTTTGACTGGGAGGGTCACTTCCTCCAAATGCTGGTGGCTGAGACCAGCAAGATCAAGTACTCGTCAGAGGGGCAGGCAACTTTTGAGGCCAAGATGCATTTTGGCACCAAGATCTCCATGCTCTTGGAGTCTCTGGATCTCGGTGATGTGGATCAGGCTCAGTCACTCGAGATCCCAGCGAAAATCCATCTCTTCAGAGCTTATTCCGATGATGCTGGCATAAGGAGAAGACCTCGGACTCAGAAGAAGAAGGCCCAGGCGAGCAAGACTGGGAAAGTCCAGGCTCAGGCAGGCAAATCTTCAGAGTCTGATACAGCAAAGCCAGCGGAGGATAAATCCGAGACCCTCAGACCCAAGCAACAAAAGCTGACATTTCTCTACTCTGGGTCAGCTGGGCGAAAGAAGAAGGTTCAGGAGATGAAATCTGCTGAATCTGTTGAGAAAGAATCAGCTCAGGCGCAGGATTCTGCGGAAGTTGTTGAGAAGAAACCAGCTCAGGCGCAGGAGTCTGCTGAAGCTGTTGAGAAGGAACCAGCTCAGGCGCAGGCTGTTCCTGAAATTGCCCCAATAGCATCCCCTGAACCCAACGAGCTGATACTTACTATTGCTGAATCCTATCAGACTTTGGGTCAGGAAGAGCCTGCTCAGGAAGGAGGAGTTGAGCAAGAGGCTGTTGAACCAGTTCAGGCTGAAGCACCATGGCCTTTCCCTGCGCCCGATGTAAACAGTCTATCAGATTTTGAAATAGTTGCAAGGGGAGAGGCTGCTGAGATGGTGGAAAGGAGATTCCCTGATCTTACTGAAGCTCAGAAGGAGGCAGTTGTGCAACTCCGCACATTTGCCATGATCAGAAATGCTACATGGTCAGAGCTCAGCCAGCTAGGAGAGTCCAGAGGATGGGACTGCATTGCAGATTTAGAAGCTGCCCTCTTTGATCATTTTGGTGTTAACTCTTTACATCAACTGATCAAAATGGCAGACTTTATGAGAACAGTTCGTAAAATATATCCTGAGCCCGAGACTCAGTTGGCTGAAGTGAAGGGAAAGGAGAAGGAAGCAGAAACGGAGGTGATTGTGATTGCTGATGACGATCAGCAAGGTGGCACTGAGGGAGTCAGTGCACCGGCCGATGATGCACCCCTTGGACCCGGGGCAGCGGAGGCTTCAGGAGAGGGTCGAACAGGTCTTATCCGAGTTCGAGGAAACTGGATCACCCCAGCGGCTATGTTCACTGAAAATTCCTCACGAGCTCTTTCGAATATGCACAGAAGGGTAATTCTCGTTGAGCGAAAGGCAATCAGGGTTGATAAAGATTCCAGAACTCTGTATAAAAAGATGAAAAGGATAGACAGAGACCTGAATGATATGGCCACTGATGTGCATGCAGCAATTGATTTCTTTGGCGAAGCTCGGACTGAAATCAATGTAGAACTAACTGCCATTTCAGAGCAAGCCAAGGATGCCATTCAGAACTGCAATCAGATGGTATCAGATGTGCAGACTCAGCAGGAGACTAAACTTGCCAACTTTCTGGATCAACAACTCTCTGAAAAGGTTGATCAACTGGTTGAAGAGAAATTGGTCAAGTTAAGAACTGATCTGAAGGAGGACCTGCTGAGGGAGTTGTCTGCACAGGAGAAGGAGAAAATTTAGACTCAAGGATGCGGAACTTCGAAGGTCGACTGAAGGCTGAACACAATTCAGCAGTTGATCAGCTCAGTATTGGCCTGAGAGGGATGGTGGGGCAGATTGGGCAATTGCAGGTAAAGCAGACTGAGATAGATAGTCAGTTCAATCTTTTGGCGGAGTCAGTAGATGAAGTTGTCAGACGTATTAATGACGATGATGCCAAAAAGGGGGAAGAAGGGAAGAAGCAAATTGCCACTACTGGCAAAGCTAAGAAGAAGAACTTTCCCCTGGAACTGAAGGCTGCGGATAGAAAGAGGACTAGATCCGTAGCCGCCATCGAAACTGCTGAAGGCTCAGATCCGAAGAAGTTGAGATCCTCTGAAGATCCGGCTCTCGAGCCTTTATATAAGGAGATGGAGGAACAAATAATGCCATCTGGGATGACCACTCAGAAGAAATTGGTGATGACTGATGCTGAAAAGATAGCAAAAATGAAAGAAATTTCGATGCTCAGTCAGATCCAGCGCCTAAAAGAATCTAATGAGTATCTGACTTCCCAGGTCCAGAAGAAGAAATCGGTATCATCTGGATCTCGGACAAAGACTCAGAGGAAGATTGTGGTCAGTTCAGATCAAAGTCATCCTCCATCGAAGTTTGTTGAAGACTTCATTCCGATTGAGATGCTGGAGGTTTGGATTCCGATCCGGAATAGGTGGGCATACCTATTCTATGTGGTGGGGTTATGGGATGATCAGACTGAAGAAAAAGACGTCATACTCCATCACTGGATGGCACAGTAGCATCCTGATCTATGGGCTGAAATTATCAGACATGCTGACACTGAAGGTGTTGAGATCGCTCCTCCGGAATTCATTAAGTATCCTCCTCCACTCTTTAGGAATTCCAAGCAACTGGACCGGAAAACAATTTCTGAAGAAGTCGTCAGAGTAGGACGAGCTGCCGGGGCCATTGCTGATCGGAACAGGATGAAGCAGGTCCTGAATCGAGTACTGGAGATGTACGAGATTCCACTGACTGCTTGGAATAAGGATGAAGATTAGTTCAGGAGTTAGTTGTTCAGGAACTTTGTAATAGCTTCAGGATACTTGTATTTTTTCTCATCAATCAATGAAGTTATTTATGTTTCCTGAGTACAACTTCTTGTTGACTCCTGAATTTACTTTTCTGAATTCTTATCAAGAACTGTACTAACCCATTCCTTGTTTTCATCTTATAGACTAAGTACCTAGTTCGTCAGGTGGTACTGAGTTATTCTCACTGACTAAATCAGTTGATTGTATAGATGAATAGGAATTTGCTTAAGGGTTTTGGCATCATCAAAAAGGGGGAAATTGTTGGGACAATCTGAGTATTTTGATTAGATCCCAAAACCCCTGATGAATTTGCCTAAGTATAGTGTTCAGGATAAAATAGTTCAGGATAGTTAGGTTAGAGATTCAGTACAGAAGGATCGTGCTGAAGACTGAAGAATATTGGAGTCGACCCAATTTACTGATGTCTGAAGCGTAAACCATTCTGAAGAAGTCAGTCAGTCTCGCTGAAGATTGTCTGGTCTGAAGCTGAAGATCGAAGCCTGCTAATCCATCCTGAAGCCAATCCTAAAGTACCACTGTCTGATGTTTCTACTGAATACACTAAGCATGTTCAGGACAGAACTCAGTCCGTGAAGAGTAAGTATTACCTATTAGGCTGTGCTGAATGCACATAGGACCTGACTTAGGCCTTGGTTCAGTTTACCTGAATCCTGTAAGTCCGAAGCAAAAGGTAACACATACTGAGCTGAATGACCTATCAGGCTGTGCTGAATGCACATAGGACCTGACTTAGGCGGTGGTTCAGATTACCTGAATTATGTCAGTCCAAAGCAGAAAGGTTATTTATGCTATGGGACAAGAGACAAAAAGAATGTCAGTAAGACTCCATTAAGGCACACGTTCGTACTGAGTTATTGCAAGAGACTCAGAGCATTGAATGTACGAGGAAGGATAAATGTCTGAAGGTCAACTAGCCGTTATAGCGGAGAGCCAATGATCTTTCGACACGTAAGCACGGAGTCTGCGCAGCATTTAATGCGGCATTTAATGCGTCTCAAAAGGTTGCAGGTGATGTGACAACTTGCCAGAATAAGCATGGCGGGTAGGTCGAACAGTATTTCTAGCCTGCAATCTACCTAAAATAGGAAAGATTTGATTAGATCTCCTCCAACGGATCTATTTTGAATCTTGCCTATAAATATGGAGAACCTTGCACCCATTCATGGTTAACGGGAAATTTCCAAGAGAACTCTCAAGAATCCAAGAACACAAAGCATATCATAAACAACACTCTACAATTAAATTTCCCTAGTGTTGTAGTAGGATTCACTCTGTATTTGCTTAGATCGATAGCTCTAATATTTAGCACTGATTTGTATTGCTAGAGCTATCTTAGTTGGAAACCAGAATACCAAACCTCTCAAGGTGTGAGATAGGTTGGTTAGAAGGACTG
Source organism: Prunella vulgaris (assembly GCA_026898435.1). Lineage (NCBI taxonomy): Eukaryota > Viridiplantae > Streptophyta > Magnoliopsida > Lamiales > Lamiaceae > Prunella > Prunella vulgaris. Next base: position 18,972 of record JAPKLY010002462.1, on the reverse strand, counting down.
GGACTTGTAAAACGCCCAGGGGTCAGTTCCTAAGAGAGGAAGTTGGCTACTCGTGTCCCTTGGCACGTAAAACCCAAGTACCTATCCTCAGGGTTTTGAGGATAGCTTCCTGTTAAATCAGGTCGTGGACGTAGGAGTTGGTTATCTCCGAACCACGTTAAAAAGTCCCCTGTGTGCTGATTTACTGTTTTGTTCAGGATCATAAATGTCATCATATTAAACTGAACATACTGCATTGGTTTTAACTTCAGGACTGAATCAATCATCCTGAATCTGAATACTGTGCACTCAGCCTTAACCACTAATTTACTAAGCAACTCAGAGAAAACGCTTTCAGAAACTAAAACGAGTAGAATCTAAGGGCTCACTTTCCGCACGTACTCTGACTCACTGAGATAGTAGTCCAACTGACTCGCTTCCGAGCAGTCAGTAGGTTTGTTATCTCTACTGAGCCTCCGAGCACTTTACTCACACTCAGCTTATCTGACTCGGTACTGAACCGTCCCTGCTGCCCCTGCGGACATTCAGCATACTGAGTACTTCAGTGAATTCTGACTGAGTGCGTAAGAGCATTTTTTTCTGAGTCTTTCAGAAAAATCTGACATCAGTGTATTCCCCCCCATACACTTATTTAACTCGTTTCGGGACCAACAATAAAGACGTCATACTCCATCACTGGATGGCACAGGAGCATCCGGATCTCTGGGCTGAAATTATCAGATATGCTGACACTGAAGGTGTAGAGATCGCTCCTCCGGAATTCATCATGTATCCTCCCCTACTCTTCAGAAACTCCAAGCAACTGGACCGAAAAGTAATTTCTGAAGAAGTCGTCAGAGTAGGACGTGTTGCCAGTGCAGTTGGTGATCGGAACAGGATGAAACAGGTCTTGAACCGAGTCTTAAAGATGTATGAAATTCCTCAAGCTGCTTGGAATAAGGATGAAGACTAGATCAGGAGTTAGTTGTTCAGGAAATTGTAATAGCTTAGGATAACTATAACTCTTATATCATTCAATGAAGTTATTTTATTTTCCTGAGTACAACTTCTTGTTGACTCCTGAATTTACTTTTTTGTATCCTTATCAAGAACTGTACTAACCCATTCCTTGTTTTCATCTTATAGACTAAGTGCCTAGTTTGTCAGGTGGTACTGAGTTGTTTTTCACTGACTAAGTCAGTTGATTGTATAGATGAATAGGAATTTGCTTAAGGGTTTTGGCATCATCAAAAAGGGGGAAATTGTTGGGACAATTTGGGTATTTTGATTAGATCCCAAAACCCCTGATGAATTTGCCTAAGTACAGTTGTTCAGGATTGTCTAGTTCAGGATAGTTAGGTTAGGAATTCAGTTCAGGAGGAACGTGCTGAAAACTGAAGAATATTGGAATCGACCCAATTTACTGAAGTCTGAAGTGCAATCCATCCTGAAGAAGTCAGAGTCAGTCTTGCTGAAGATTGCCTGAACTGAAGCTAAAGAACAAAGCTTGATGATCCGTTCTGAAGACAATCCGGAAGTACCATTGACTGATGTTTCTACTGAGTACACTAAGTATACTCAGGACAGAACTTAGTTAGTGAAGAGTAAGTATAACCTATCAGGCTGTGCTGAAAGCACATAAGACCTGACTTGGGCCATGGTTCAGTTTACCTGAATCATGTAAGTCCAAAGCAAAAAAGGTTACACATATTGGGCTGAATAACCTATCAGGTTGTGCTGAATGCACATAAGACCTGACTTGGGCATTGGTTCAGTGTACCTGAATCATGTAAGTCCAAAGCAAAAAGGTTATTTATGCTATGGGACAAAGAGACAAAGAGAATGTCAGTAAGACTCCGATAAAGACAAATATTCAGGCTGAGTTATTAACAAGAGACTCAGAGTTTTGAATGTACGAGGAAGGACAAGTGTCAGATCGTCAACTAGCCATTTGTACGGAGAGCCAATGATCTTTCGACACACATGTACGGAGTCTGCGAAGCAGTTAATGCTGCATTTAATGCATCTCAGAGTTGCAGGCGGCGGGACAAAATTGTCAGATTAAGCATGGTGATTAGGTCAACAGTACATCTAGCCTGCAACCACCCTAAAATAGGAAAGATTTGGTTAGATCTCCTCCAACGGATCTATTTTGAATCTTGCCTATAAATATGGAGAGCCTTGCACCCATTCAGGGCTAACGGGAAATTTCCAAGAGAAAGCTCTCAAGAATCCAAGCACTCAAAGCATACTTTGAACAACACTCTGCAATTAAATTTCCCTAGTGTTGTAGTAGGATTTACTCTGTATTTACTTAGTTCTGATAGCTCTAATCTTTAGCATTGCTTTGTATTGCTAGGGCTATCCGTAGTTGGAAACTAAGAATACCAAACCACTCAGGGTGTGAGATTGGTTGGTTAGAAGGACTGGGACTTGTAAAACGCCCAGGGGTCAGTTCCTGAGAGAGGAAGTTGGCTATTAGTGTCCCTTAGCACGTAAAATCCAAGTACCTATCCTCAGGGTTTTGAGGGTAGCTTCCTATTAAATCAGGTCTTGGACGTAGGAGTTGGTTATCTCCGAACTACGTTAAAAAGTCCCTTGTGTGTTGATTTACATTCTTGTTCAGGATCATAACTGTCATCATACTAAACTGAACATTCTGCATTGTGCTTATATTCAGGACTGAATCAATCATCCTGAATCTTAATACTGTGCACTCAGCCTTAACCACCAGTTTACTAAGCAAACTCAGAGAAAATGTTTTCAGAAACTAAAACGAGTAGGAACTAAGGGTTCACATTCCGCACGTACTCTAGCTTACTGAGATAGTAGTCCAACTGACTAGCTTCCGAGCGGTCAGTAGGTTTGTTATCTCTACTGAGCTTCTGAGCACATTACTCACACTCAACTTATCTGACTCGTTACTGAATTGTCCCTGCTGCTTCTGTGGACCTTCTATTTACTGAGTAATTCAGGAAATTCTGACTGAGCGTATTAGAGCATTTTTCTGAGTCTTTCGGAAAAATCTGACATCAGTGTAATCCCCTCATACACTGATTATACTCGTTTAGGGACCAATAATGCATCTGGGCGAGGTCTAGGCGTGCTTCTCTACTACTCTCGGTGTTGACTTGGTCAAAGTTGATGACATCCCCTGGACCATGCTGCTGAACTCCTGGCGAGCTCCTCAGCCTTGGTTAATTAATCTTGCAATCCTTCATTAGTAGTTCGCCTATCAACATTTGCCCCCAGCTCGTCCTCATCATGATACTTCTAATGTGTGGGCGAGCTGATTTGCCTTAGTAGGTGATAGCTCGAGCAACCTTTTCACCTCCGTGGTCAACGCCTCGTATTTGTCTGGTCCGTACTTCCTTTGCTTTTGGTGATCTGGTCTCCTTATTGGGTCGATGTTTAGTCGACGACACACGTGTTCCAACGGGATTCCCGTCATGTCTTCATGGGACCAGGCAAACACGTCTAGATTGGACTTCAAGAACTCCTCCATCTTGGTCCTGTATGGCTCTGGCAGCTCAGAACCTATGAAAAGCTCCAAGTCAGCCTTGGCCAGGTCCACCTGGATTGCTCTTAATTCTTCCATGGGGTGGCCTTCTTTTTCTGATTCTTCCATCTCGGGTCGCTAATGAGCCCGTCCCAGTCCTCCTTCACTATTGGCTCGTAACCCACTCGGGGTTCGAGGTCATCACTTCCTTTTTTAGTGTTGGCAGGTTCACGTGTCTCCTCCGCCTCTCGAAGGACTGGGTTGGATGGTCCTTCTCCTTGGGGAACATCATCAACCTCCATCTGGGCCGGTTGTTGATCTCCCATCGATTCTTCTACTTGGGCATCATTATCCTCCTCCATAGGTGTCGGCTGCGGGTCTCCTACCGGTTCTTGTACTTGAATGACCTCCGTTGTCTCCTCCGGCTGGTCATCTACCTCCATCACCTCAATTTCTACTGAAATGACGTCTAGGATGTTGGATTCGTCTGTCAGAATTTACACCTCGTCTTCAAGTACGAGGACCTGTATTACAGACTTTTTAGTTTGACCATTTTTTATTTGGAGTAAACACTCTCTTGCTTTTTTTTTGGTCGCCTTTGATTGTACCGACACCTTTTGGAGTTGGAAACTTTAAACAGTAGTAGTAGGTTGAACACACCGCTTTGAATTCATGAATAAATGGGTGGCCAAGGAACCTGTTGTAGGTAGACTGCTGGTAAACGATAAGGAAATCTACGAGCCTAGTCAGTCTCCTTTCAGGGTCCTCGACCGATACAAGTTGGACGCTCAACCTAATCTGCCCTACGAGGATGGTTACATCTTCCTCAAACCCTACTATCCTAGCATTACTAGGTTCTATATATGACTCAAAATCTCCTAGAGCATCTAGGAGATACTTGAACAGTATGTTGGTGAAGGCGTCTGTGTCCACTAGCAGCCAGTGGACTTTGATATTCATGATGTTGGCGCTGATCACCAACGAGTCGTTGTGGGGGGTCAGTATCCCCTCCAAGTCCGCCTGAGAAAATGTGAGCTCTGTAGTTGGCTGTGTGGCAGGCTTGGAGCTGGAACTCCCTTTTTGCACTTGGTTTACGGCCCGAACCTCGGCCTTTCTCTGTCTCTTGGAGATAGACAGTCTTCCATCCTCTAGGCCTCGGGCAGGTCTTATCTGTTCCTCGAGAACGAGGAGTTCTCAAGTTGGTTCTTGCTCCGGTGGAGGGAGAGGTGCCCTACGTCTGTGTTGAGGGCCGCATCGGTCCTCATCTTCGGAGACCTCCCTCCTCTCGATTCTTGTTGTTGGTCCCAAAGGCAGGTTTTTAGGAAAGAATACCTTTGAGCAAGTCTAGAAGGGGGGGGAATAGACTTGCAAGTATTCAAAAACCTTTTTCAAATTATTCGGCTTATTCAGAAAAGCAGCAGACTACTTGAGGTAGTCTGATTTTGAAAGTAGTGCGCTGTGAATAGTGCAGAAATGTTTTTAATGAAAATCGGCTTTTAGGTGATGTGCGCAAATAAGAACAAAAAGAAATACGAAGAGACACGGGGGATTTATAGTGGTTCGGACCAACTGTCCTACATCCACTATCCTCAATCCAACTTGGACTTGAGGGGCTCTCCACTAACTCACTTACTCACTTACTTACACAGTTTGAGAGTACTACTCTCTTTACAACTTGTCAATGCTATAATTGCAATTGACTTCTCACAGCTTCTACAAAGCTTTTACAAAGGATATGTATGAATGGTGTTTTTTAGCGTAAGTGATAAAACTGACAGAGTATTGGCTAGCTTAATATGCGTGTGAATCCAATACTGAAATTATCACTATTACTCTAATTTATAGGGTCAAATAACTAGCCGTTGGAATGGACTAGAAATCTGAGATCCTATAATCTCGTATTCAATCAATCATTGTGATTGATTGAATTCCCTTCTTGATTCCCGTCAATCTTCACGATCTTCAATCAATCATGTTTGTCCCCTTAATTGATTGATCATCCATTCTGGGAATCTTCCTTTTATGTCGCAAGTCAACCCTTAAAGTTGATTCCGAAGAATCTGGGCCGAGCATAAAACCTCAGCTGATCTGTCTCCTCAGCTGGTGTATCAGTCTGCTGATACTTGGACCTCAGCTGATGTACAAGTCTGCTGGTGTGCACCTCAGCTGGTCTTCTTGACTTCGTCTGGATACGTCTTTTATCCATGGTCCTTGTCTTGTCTGCGACGTGCTCTCAGCTGATCTTCTCTTCAGCTAACGGTTGATATTAACTTCTCTAATGATCTGCTCTCGATGCTCCAGTGTCAGCTGCTTAAAACTTCTGTCTTCTAAAGTCGGCTAAGTCCACAAGGTCTCAGCTGGTCTTCTCTTCTATGATAGCTTCGGATCTTCTAGGCAGCAATGTAGGTTCCCCCTCACTTGAACCTATCTAATCCTAACTACTCATCAGCTGACTAACATGTTCAGCTGGTCCTATTACAAGCTGATTGGTTTATTATATCATCAAAACATCTAACACAGAAATCCTAACAAGTTCCCCCTTTTTGATGATATTAAAACCAACTCAGCTGATCTCAACAGATAAGCATATTCAATTACAATCAAGATCAACATAGGACAGAAAAGAAGATCTTTAAGTAAGATCTTTTAGACAGAATCAAAATGCAGCTGACAACAAGTAGTTGTCTGGAATCATAAATCTTTATTAATAATCAAAAGAGAAAGAACAATCAGAAATAAAGATATCTAATCATCAGCTGACTCAGCTGTACTATTACATGAGGAGAGGTCTTCTGCTGCTGAGAGGAACTTGCAACCAGTCCAGGAATCTCTTCTCTATCTCCTTCAAAGCTGGCAGGGAGTTGTCAGAAAGTTGATGAAAGAGTTGATGCTTCCTGATTTCCACCCAATCTATCTTCCCACTCTCATCAGTTGGGGTTGGAAGATACTCATTCTCTGGCAACTCTGGTTGAACCTCTACCTTAAGCATCTCTTCTGTGATAGCTCTGAAGAACTTGGGAAAAGTCTCCTTCAACCAGTCTCTGAACTCAGCATTTTTCTCTCTTTCTCCTCTGGTATCTTCTCCTCTGAGGACATAGAAGTGGATCATGGTTTTGGCTTTAATAGTTTTCCAGAGATCCACCAGCTCATCAGACAATTGATTGTAGAACATATCAATTGGTCCATCAACTAGAGGCTCATTTGGATCTCGGATGAACTTTCCACTCCTAGTCCTGCTGCCTTGAGTGACTGCCTTCCACTTCTTCTTCAGCTTCCTCTGATATCTCCTCTCAAGCTCATCATTCATCTCTCTCTCCTGCCTCTTCCTCCTCTCCTCAGGGGTTTCTTTCTCAGCTAGCTGCAACTCCTTAGCCAGCTTCTCATCTAATTCGGCATTCATGATTCTTTTCTTCTTCTCCTTTTCTTCAGCAACAACTTCTTGCTTCTGCAATGCCTCGGCCAATTTCTGATCTCTCAGCTCTTGAGTCTTCTGAGCAGCCATCTTTCTGGTGTTGATGTACTCTTCAACATTTTCTATCCTAGCAGATAGAACTCCTTGATTATCCACCAGAAGAGCTCTCAGAGAGGCCATCTCAGCTTGCAAGACAGCAATAGCAGCTGAGTTCTTCTCTTCCCCCTTTTTGATATCATCAATAACTGCGGCAGAGGGTAGAGAAGTAGGAAGGTTGTCCACAACAGCTTTAAGGTCCTCCTGACCATGTTTGCACTCAGCAATTTGTCCTTCCAACCTTTCGGAGACCAATCTGAATATCTCAGACTCAGCAGCAATAGAAGCAGATGCATCATCATTGAAAGCCCAGGCAGTTGCCTTGAAGTTCTGGAGAGTATTGAAGAATTCAATCCGGGTGGCAAACAAGCTGTCCTCCATAGCTTCCTTCAGCTTGTTGCGATGGTCCAGCAGGACTTGATGAACATGAGTTTCAATCATAGAGGGGGCAGCAGACTTGGCAGAAAGAAGAGTAGCTTTGACCTCCCTGATGTGGTCATCAAAATATCCTTTCAATTGATCCAAAAGTGCAGGAGTTACCTGATCAGCAAGGGAGATCTCAAAGCTTGCTGCTGGAGGAATAGATTCAGTTTCTGCTGTTTCAGGGCAATCCAGTACCACCCCATCCTTGAGCAACAGAGCTCGAGCCACCTTCCTCAGCCCTTCAGGGGTCGTCAACTGAGATGGAGCCTTAACCTCCAAGGCCTCCATCAAAATTTACTCCCATTCAGTAAATGCTGCCTCTCCCATCTCCTTTATTAGGGCCAGAAAGAATGTGATTGACCCTTCTCTTGCTTGCGCCCAGGCAAGCCCATCAGCAAGAATGTCCTGGTAGGCTGGATAAGGGTTGAGTTCGGGAATGTAGAGGGAAAGGTGGGCAAGGGCAGAAATAATCATCCCTCGTTCAAGAGGCCCTTTTGAACGATGGTGAGATAGGCGTGCTTGTTTGGCCATTTCTGAGGGGGAGTTGGGGTTATCAAGGTTGATAGGTTTTGGGTGAGAGGGTTTGGGGATAGCTGAAGGCTCACCAGAGGTAGCTATCTCCTCTGGTTCATTACCGATTGGGATTTGTGAAGGTGTGGGATCAGCTGGGGTGGTGGAATGTAGGGAAGGATCAGAGAGAGAAGAAGGTGAAGCTGACCTGATAGGTGAGGCAGCTAAAGGTGTCTCTGCTGATGGAGCATCTCCAGAGGAATGTAGCACTTCAGTCTCAGCAACTGAGGGCTCAGCTGATTCCCTCTCCTCGGACTCCTCTTCCTCTCCATCAGAGTCAGATCCAGAATTCTCATCTGATTCAGCCTTCTCAGCTGATTCTTCCACAGCTTGCTCTTCTTCTTCATCAGAAGACTCGTCAACCAGCAGAGTGGCCCTCTCTGCTGAAGATTTCTTCTTCAGACTGCTTAACACAGCAGTATCATCCTCTTCATCTGAATCAAAAGAAAGCTTCCTTTGAACTGAAGTGGTTTCCTTCTTAGATTTCTTCTTTTTATCCCCTCCAGCAGGCTTTGAAGCCTTCCTCTTCTGCTTCTTCTTATGACCAGCAGAAGGACCAGGGGCAGCAACTATAGGATCAGCTAAGGAGTCTGAATCTGCTGGCCCAATAACGTCCAAGTTACTTCCCCTCAAGAACTTGGTGTGGTTGTACTCAACAACCCATTCCTCATCCCACTCATGCTGGGGCAGCAGATGATCCAAGATGATAGTTATCTTGGTGGCCATGGAGCACTTGGATTTGAAGCCATAAACCTGTTGTCCACCCACTTCCTTCACCGTACACCTCTTGGACTCCTGTTCCAGGCGGAACTATAGCAGACTCACCCAGTCTGCTTGCACCCCGTCAAGAATGGTACGCGCCACACTCAGGCGGAGTTTGGTAATGGCGTCCAAACTCCCTTGTTCCGCCAAGATAACCTTGGTCACCACATCCATCAGGAACCTGAACCGCCTTCTCAGCATGGATTTCTTCAGATTCGTGGTGGTGTCCCTATGACTCTTCCTGGCCATTAACTTAAAAGTTTCCAGGTAGTCGGCTTCTTTATATTTGTGAGGTTGGACACCAGTGGAGGATAGGCCAAAGATATCAGCGACAGCATCCTTGGAGATAACAACAGCTACTTCATCAACCAAGGAGCCGATGGAGTCTGTGCTGAACTGGGCCCTAAGAAGGAATTGGAAGACATAGAAATTTAGGGTTTTATGGTCAGGGGGGGTCATGGAGATGAAGGTTCGGAGATTTTGAAGTTGGAGAAGGTTTAGGATTTCTCTGATTTCAGGAACCCTAGTCGTGTCGAAATCGACACACATCTCTGCGTACATCTTTTCCTTGAAGAGTTTTTGCATTGCCTTAGATGCCATACCTTCAAAACAGAGTTTGAGTGCAGAGAGAATAGTATGCAGGAATACTTCGGGCAGAAAGATTTAGGAACAGAAGTTTTCAGAAAGAGGTTAAGGGATATATATAAGTATCGAGAGATATGAGCAGTTTTTCCAAAAAATTAAAACCGATCAGTTTTGATCATAGATTTGTATCTTGCATCACACAAATCAAAGGTCCAGAATAAATGACCTTTGAGAATTTTGGAGGTGATGCGTGGGTGTCAGGATTTCGAAAGGTTTTGACCGCCTCAAAGGATTCGCCTTTTTGAAAAAGGTAATGATGAAAGCACTTTTTGAGAAGATTTAGGCGGTGTTAAATTAATTACAACTGACACCTTATTTTGAAAAAGGTAATAAATCCCCGAATTTTCGTAAAAGAAAAGATTTGATTGCCAATTTTCTAAAATAATATTAGAAATTAGGGATTTATTAAATTTTTGAAAAGATTTGATAAATAAAATAAGATTTTAAAACCGACATAAAGATCATAGAAATACTTATCGGAAAGCTGACGTGGCAAAGTCAGCTGATAAGAGCGATCCTCATAAAAATCTTTTCTGCTCATCTGGGTCTTTGATATCATCTGATATGGACCAGCTAAAGCAAAGTAGCCTTGTCTAACTCTCATAACTTATCCCTGTATCAAGTTAGACATAACAAGATAGAGAAAAGAAAGGAAAGAATAAGTAGACATACCAGATCAGCTGATGTGAGGATCAGCCGATTACTTCAGTAGAATAGTCCTCAGCTCGGTACCAGCTGACTACCCGTTTACCCAAAAACTTTCTTTCTAAAGAACTGCTCCTCCATCTATCATTCCTAACTCTGCTACTAATTCTCTGAATCTTACCTCTGCTAAGGGTTTGGTAAGCACATCTGCTCTCTGCTTCTCCGTATGAATCTTCTCCATCCTGATATCTCCCTTCTCAGCATGATCCCGAAGAAAATGATGTCTTATGTCCACATGCTTGCATCTAGTATGGAGAACAGGATTCTGAGTAATGGCTATTGCACTTGCGCTATCACAGAAGATGGGTATCTCTTCTGTGATCACATGGTAGTCCCTCAGCTGTTGTCTGATCCAGAGCAGTTGAGAACAGCAACTACCAGCAGCCATGTACTCTGCCTCTGTTGTAGAAGTAGCTACTGAAGTCTGCTTCTTGGAGAACCAAGATATCAGCTTACTTCCCAGAAACTGACATGTGCCAGAGGTTGATTTCCTATCAATCTTGCACCCTCCATAGTCAGAGTCTGAGTACCCACTCAGCTGAAAGTTGTCATCAGCTGGGTACCAGAGGCCTAGATTGTAAGTACCCTTCAAATACTTTACAATCTTCTTTGCTGCTTCCAGATGAGATTTCTTAGGATTTGCCTGAAACCTTGCACACACCCCAACTGCAAAGCTGATATCAGGTCTGCTGGCAGTGAGATACAGCAGAGAACCAATAAGTCCCCTATATTGTGTCTGATCTACTTTCTCACCAGCCTCATCTGGATCCATGCTAAAGTTTGTCATCATTGGAATCTTAGCTTCTCTGCTGCTACTGATTCCAAACTTTTCAATCAAATTCTTGGCATACTTAGTGTTGGTTCCAAAGGCAGGTTTTGGGAAGAATACACTTGAACAAGTCTAGAAGGGGGGGGGGGGTTGAATAGACTTGTTAGGATTCAAAAACCTTTTTCAAATTTACTGAATTATTCAGAAAATCAGCAGACTACTTGAGGTAATCTGAATTCTGAAAATAGTGCGCTGTGTATAGTGCGGAAACGTTTTAAAGAAAATTTGATTTAAAGTGATGTGCACAGATAAGAACAGAAAGAAATACGAAGAGACACAGGGGTTTATAGTGGTTCGGACCAACTGTCCTATATCCACTCTCCTCAATCCAATTTGGACTTGAGGGGCTCTCCACTAACTCACTTACTCACTTACTTACACAATTTTGAGAGTACTACTCTCTTTACAACTTGTCAATGCTATAGTTGCAATTGACTTCTCACAGCTTCTACAAAGCTTTTACAAAAGATAAGTATTGATGGTGTTTTTTAGCGTAAGTGATAAAGCTGACAGAGTATTGGCTAGCTTAATGTGCGTATGTATCCAATATGTTAGAAATTATCACAATTACTCTAATTTATAGGATCAAATAACTAGCCGTTGGGATGGGCTAGAAATCTGAGATCCTATAATCTCGTATTCAATCAATCATTGTGATTGATTGAATTTCCTTCTTGATTCCCGTCAGTCTTTGCTATCTTTAATCAATCAAGTTTGTCCCCTTGATTGATTGATCTTCTATTCTGGGAATCTTCCTTTTATGTCGCAAGTTAACCCTTTAAATTGATTCCGAAGAATCTGGGCTGAGCACAGGACCTCAGCTGATCTGTCTCCTCAGCTGGTGTATCAGTCTGCTGATACTTGGACCTCAGCTGATGTGCAAGTCTGCTGGTGTGCACCTCAGCTGGTCTTCTTAACTTCGTCTGAATAAGTCTTTTATCCATGGTCCTTGTCTTGTCTGCGACGTGCTCTCAGCTGATCAGCTAATCTTCTGATATCAGCTGATCTGCTCTTCAGCTTATCGGCTGATGTAAACTTCTCTGATGATCTGCATTCGATGCTCCAGTGTCAGCTGCTTAAATCTTCTGTCTTCTAAAATTGGCTAAGTCCACAAGGTCTCAGCTGGTCTTCTCTTCTATGAAAGCTTCGGATCTTCTAGGCAGCAAGGTTGGTTCCCCCTTACTTGAACCTATCTAATCCTAACTACTCATCAGCTGACTAACATGTTCAGCTGGTCCTATTACAAGCTGATTTGTTTTATATCATCAAAACATCTAACACAGATATCCTAACAAGTTCCCCCTTTTTGATGATATCAAAACCAACTCAGCTGATCTCAACAGATAAACATTTTCGGTCAAAATCAAGATCACATAGGACAGAAAAGAAGATCTTTAATTAAGATCTTTTAGACAGAATCAAAACGCAGCTGACAACAAGTAGTTGTCTGGAATCATAAAGCTTTATTAATAATAATCAAGAGAGAAATAACAATCAGAAGTAGAGATACCTAATCCTCAGCTGACTCAGCTGGACTATTACATGAGGAGCGGTCTTCTGCTGCTGAGCGGAACTTGCAACCAGTCTAAGAATCTCTTCTCTATTTCCTTCAAAGCTGGCAGAGAGTTGTCAGAAAGCTGATGAAAGAGTTGAGTGATCTGCAGCCAATGTTTCCTGATTTCCACCCAATCTATCTTTCCACTCACATCAGTTGGAGTAGGAAGATATTCAATCTCTGGCAACTCTGGCTGAACCTCTACCTTAAGCATCTCTTCTGTGATAGCTCTGAAGAACTTAGGAAAAGTTTCCTTCAATTTCTCTTCTCTGGTATCTTCTCCTCGAAGGACATAGAAGTGGATCATAGTTTTGGCTTTTATGGTTTTCCAGAGATCCACCAGCTCATCAGACAATTGATTGTAGAACATATCAATTGGTCCATCAACTAGAGGCTCATTTGGATCTCTGATGAACTTTCCACTCCTAGTCCTGCTCCCTTGAGTTACTGCTTTCCCTTTCTTTTTCAGCTTCCTCTGATATCTTCTCTCAAGCTCATCATTTATCTCCCTCTCCTACCTCTTCCTCCTCTCCTCAGGGGTTTCTTTCTCAGCTAACTGCAACTCCTTAGCCAGCTTTTCATCCAGATCAGCATTCATAATTCGTTTCTTCTTTTCCCTTTCTACAGCGACAACTTCTTGCTTCTGTAGAGCCTCCACCATTTTCTGATCTCTCAACTCCTGAGTTTTCTGAGCAGCCATCTTCCTGGTGTTGATGTAATCTTCAACATTTTCTATCCTAGCAGATAGAACTCCTTGATTATCCACCAGAAGAGCTCTCAGAGAAGCCATCTCAGCTTGCAAGGCAGCAATAGCAGCTGAGTTCTTCTCTTCCCCCTTTTTGATATCATTAATTTCTGTAGCAGAGGGTAGAGAAGTGGGAAGCTTGTCCACAATATCTTTCAGGTCCTCCTGACCATGTTTGCACTCAGCAATTTGTCCTTCCAACCGTTCAGAGACCAATCTGAATCTCTCAGACTCAGCAACAAGAGAGGCAGATGCATCATCATTGAAAGCTCTGGCAGTTGCCTTGAAGCTCTGGAGAGTATTGAAGAATTCAATGCGAGTGGCATACAAGCTGTCCTCCATAGCTTCCTTCAGCTTGTTGCGATGATCCAGCAGGACTTGATGAACATGTGCTTCAATCAAGGAGGGGGCAGCAGACTTGGCAGCCAGAAGAGTAGCTTTGACCTCCCTGATGTGATCATCAAAATAGCCTTTTAGTTGTTCCAAGAGTGCAGGAGTTACCTGATCAGCAGGGGAGATCTCAAAATGTGCTGCTGGAGGAACAAACTCAGTCTCTGCTGTTTCAGGGCAGTCCAGGGCCACACCATCTTTGAGCAACAGAGCTCTGGCCACTTTCCTCAGCCCTTCAGGGGATGTCAGCTGGGATGGAGCCTTAACCTCCAAGGCCTCCATCAAAATTTCCTCCCATTCAGTGAAAGCTGCTTCTCCCATCTCCTTAAGTAGGGCCAGAAAGAATGTGACTGGCCCCTCTCTTGCTTGTGCCCAGGCTAGGCCATCAGCAAGGATGTCTTGGTAGGCTGGATAGGGGTTGAGTTCAGGAATGTAGAGGGAAATGTGGGCTAGGGCAGATATGATCATCCCTCGTTCAAGAGGCCCCTTTGAACGATGGTGAGATAGGCGTGCTTGCTTGGCCATTTCTGAGGGGGAATTGGGGTTATCGAGAATTATAGGTTCAGGGTGAGAGGGTTTGGGGGTAGCTGAACGCTCTCCAGAGGTAGCCATCTCCTCTGGTTCATTGCCGACTGGGATTTGTGATGGTGAGGGATCGGCTGGGGTTGAAAAGTGTTGGGAAGGATCAGAAAAAGGTGTGGGAGAAGCTGGCCTGATAGGAGAGGCAGCAATAGGTGTGTCTGCTGATGGTGTATCAGCAGAGGAATGAAGACCCTCTGTCTCAGCTACTGAAGGTTCAGCTGACTCCCTCTCTTTCGACTCTTCTTCCTCTGCATCAGAGCCAGTGGCAGAAGCATCATCTGATGTAGCCTTCTCAGCTGACTCCTCCTCATCCTGTTCTTCTTCTCCAGAAGACTCGACAACCAGCAGAGTAGGCTTCTCTGCTGAATTTTTCTCCCTCTTCAGACTGCTTAGCAGAGCAGTATCGTCTTCTTCTTCTGAATCAGAATCAAAGGAGAGCTTCCTTTGAATTGGAGTGGTGTCTTTCTTGGATCTCTTCTGTTTACCACCTCCAGCAGGCATTGGAGCCTTCCTCTTCTGCTTCTTCCTATGACCAGCAGAAGGTCCAGTGGCAACAGCTACTGTATCAGCATCAGAATCTGAATCAGCTGGCCCAATGATATCCAAGTTACTTCCCCTTAAGAACTTGGTGTGGTTGTACTCAACAACCCATTCCTCATCCCACTCATGCTGGGGCAGCAGATGATTCAGAAGAATAGTGATCTTGGTGGCCATGGAACACTTGGATTTAAAACTGTAAATCTGTTCCCCATTCACCTCCTTCACCAAGCACCTCTTGGACTCCTGCTCCAGGCGAAACCATAGCAGACTCCCGCTTGCACCCCATCGAGAATGGTGCGGGCCACACTCAGGCGGAGTTTGGTAATGGCGTCCAAACTCCCCTGTTCCGCCAAGATGACCTTGGTCACCACATCCATCAGGAACCGAAACCGCCTCCTCAGCATGGATTTCTTCAGGTTCGTGGTGGTGTCTCTGTAACTCGCCCTGGCCATCAACTGAAAAGTCTCCAGGTAGTCAGCTTCCTTGTATTTGTGGGGTTGGACACCGGAGGAGGATATGCCAAAGATATCAGCTACAGCATCCTTGGAGATAACAACAGCGACTTCATCAACCAAGGAGCCGATGGAATCTGTGCTGAAACGAGCCTTAAGAAGGAATTGAAAGGCATAGAAGTTTAGGGTTTTATGGTCAGGGGGGGTCATGGAGATGAAGGTTCGGAGATTTTGATTTTGGAGAAGGTTTAGGATTTCTCTGATTTCAGGAACCCTAGTCATGTCGAAATCGACACACATCTCTGCGTACATCTTTTCTTTGAAGAGCTTTTGCATTGTCTTAGATGCCATACCTTCAAAACAGGGTTTGAGTGCAGAAGGAATAATATGCAAGAAAATTTTGGGCAGAAAGATTTAGGAACAGAAAATTTCAGAAAG
The DNA here is from genome assembly GCA_026898435.1 of Prunella vulgaris. NCBI lineage: Eukaryota > Viridiplantae > Streptophyta > Magnoliopsida > Lamiales > Lamiaceae > Prunella > Prunella vulgaris. The sequence goes on along the minus strand of JAPKLY010002462.1, from coordinate 3,350 downwards.
AAGTTTAAAGGGGTATATATAAGTATCGAGAGATATGAGCAGTTTTTCCAAAATTAAAACCGATCAGTTTTGATCGTAGATTTGTATTTTGCATCACACAAATCAAAGGTCCAGAATAAATGACCTTTGAGAATTTTGGAGGTGATGCGTGGGTGTCAGGATTTCGAAAGGTTTTGACCGCCTCAAAAGATTCCCCTTTCTGAAAAAGGTAATGATGAAAACACTTTTTGAGAAGATTTAGACGGTGTTAAATTAATTACAACTGACACCTTATTTGGAAAAAGGTAATAAATCCCCGATTTTTCGTAAACACAAAGATTTGATTGCCAATTTTCTAAAATAGTTTTTAGAAAATAGGGATTTATTAATTTTTGAAAAGATTTGGAAAAAAAAAATTCGACAAAAAGATCATAGAAATACTTATCGAGATGCTGACGTGGCAAAATCAGCTGATAAGAGCGATCCTTATGAAAATCTTTTCTGCTCATCTGGGTCTTTAATATCAGCTGACATGGACCAGCTGAAGCAAGGTGGCCTTGTCTGACTTTCATAACTTATTCCTGTATCAAGTTAGACATAACAAGATAGAGAAAAGAAAGGAAAGAGTAAGTAGACATACCAGATCAGCTGATGTGAGGATCAGCTGACTACTTCAGCAGAGTAGTCCTCAGCTGGGTACCAGCTGACTACCCGTTTAACCAAAAACTTTCTTTCTATAGAACTGCCCCTCCATCTATCATTCCTAACTCTGCTACTAATTCTTTGAATCTTGCCTCTGCTAAGGGCTTGGTAAGAACATCTGCTCTCTGCTTCTCCGTATGAATTTTCTCCATCCTGATATCTCCTTTCTCAGCATGATCCCGAAGAAAATGATATCTAATGTCCACATGCTTGCATCTAGTATGGAGAACAGGATTCTGAGTAATGGCTATTGCACTTGTGCTATCACAGAAAATGGGTATCTCTTCTGTGGTCACATGGTAGTCCTTCAGCTGTTGTCTGATCCAGAGCAGCTGAGAACAGCAACTACCAGCAGCCATGTACTCTGCCTCTGTTGTAGAAGTAGCTACGGAAGTCTGCTTCTTGGAGAACCAAGATATCAGCTTACTTCCCAGAAACTGACATGTGCCAGAGGTTGATTTCCTATCAATCTTGCACCCTCCATAGTCAGAGTCTGAGTACCCACTCAGCTGAAAGTTGTCATCAGCTGGGTACCAGAGGCCTAGATTGTAAGTACCCTTCAAATACTTTACAATCTTCTTTGCTGCTTCCATATGAGATTTCTTAGGATTTGCCTGAAACCTTGCACACACCCCAACTGCAAAGCTGATATCAGGTCTGCTGGCAGTGAGATACAGCAGAGAACCAATAAGTCCCCTATATTGTGTCTGATCTACTTTCTCACCAGCCTCATCTGGATCCATGCTAAAATTTGTCATCATTGGAATCTTATCTTCTCTGCTGCTACTGATTCCGAACTTTTCTATCAAGTTCTTGGCATACTTAGCCTGGCTAATGAACGTTCTATTGGACATTTGCTTTACCTGCAGTCCAAGGAAATAAGTCATCTCCCCCATCATGGACATTTCAAACTTGCTGGTCATCAGCTTGTTGGGGGAGCCAAAAATGATATCATCCACATATATCTGCACTAAGAGAATATCATTTCCGTCTTCCTTTCTGAACAAGGTTTTGTCTATCTTTCCTTTACTGAATCCACTATCCAGTAGGAACTGTGATAGAGTATCATACCAAGCTCTAGGTGCCTGCTTTAGTCCATATAAAGCCTTCTGCAACCTATAAACCTTGTTCCCAATCTCAAATCCTGGTGGCTGTTCCACATAAACTTCTTCTGCCAGGATTCCATTCAGAAATGCTGACTTGACATCCATCTGATATACTTTGAACCCTTTGAAAACAGCGTAGGCCAGAAACAATCTAATGGCTTCTAGTCTTGCCACAGGAGCAAATGTCTCGTCATAGTCAATCCCCTCTGACTGTGAATACCCCTGTGCTACTAGCCTTGCCTTGTTTCTAACTACTACATCATTTTCATCCTTTTTGTTCTTAAATACCCACTTAGTGCCTATGACCTTCTGATGTTTGGGCCTCTCTACTAGGGTCCAAACTTCTTGTCTTGCAAACGGATTTAGCTCCTCTTGCATAGCTACAATCCAGTTTGGGTCTTCAAGAGCTTCATGGATATTTTTGGGTTCTATCAGGGACACATAACAGCTGAATTGAGCACCCAAGTTTAGCTTTCTTCTGGTCTGAACACCTACACTTGGATCTCCTAGAATCTGTTCAGCTGGGAAATCAGACAATGTCTTCTTGCCCCTTTGAGGTGCCATAGTCTGTTCCTCTTGGGTCTTGTCTAAAATTCCCCCTTGGTTAGTGTCAGGAGTCAATGTGCCATCACCTGATGCTGATGAGGGCTTATCAGCTGATTTGGGCTCATCATCTGAATCTGAGTCTGATTCTATCCTAGGTATTTGTACCTTAATTAGATCTGGCTTATCTGACAGATTCAGCTGATCCACCTCTTCTGCTAGCTTCTCCTTGCTGTACTCATGAAAAGATTCATCAAATACAACATGGGGTGTTTCCTCCACACAGAGAGAGACTTTATTAAAGACTCTATAGGCTTTGCTACTTCCAGAATATCCTAAGAATATTCCTTCAGCAACCTTAGCATCAAAAGTCTTTAACTTAGTCTTTCCATTGTCATGAATGAAACACCTACACCCAAAAGTATGGACAGAGGAAAGGTTAGGAGATTTACCTTTTGTACATTTTGTTGGTCCCGAAACGAGTTAGATCAGTGTATGGGGGGGGATACACTGATGTCAGATTTTTCTGAAAGACTCAGAAAAATGCTCCAACGTACTCAGTCAGGAATCCCTGAAGTACTCAGTATGCTGAATGTCCGCAGGGGCAGCAGGGACGGTTCAGTAACGAGTCAGATAAGCAGAGTAAGAGTAAAGTGCCCGGAGACTCAGTAGAGATAACAAACCTACTGATTGCCCGGAAGCGAGTCAGTTGGACAACTATCTCAGTGAGTCAAAGTACGTGCGGAAAGTGAGCCCTTAGATTCTACTCGTTTTAGTTTCTGAAAGCGTTTTCTCTGAGTTGCTTAGTAAATTGGTGGTTAAGGCTGAGTGCACAGTATTCAGATTCAGGATGATTGATTCAGTCCTGAAGTTAAAACCAATGCAGTATGTTCAGTTTAACATGATGACATTTATGATCCTGAACAAAACAGTAAATCAGCACACAGGGGACTTTTTAACGTGGTTCGGAGAAAACCAACTCCTACGTCCACGACCTGATTTAACAGGAAGCTATCCTCA
>JAPKLY010002461.1:1800-24819 GCA_026898435.1 Prunella vulgaris | reverse complement strand
TTGCCTAATTGTAACACGTCTTTGCCCAAATTGTAACATACCTGGGAGCGAAAAAACCTGGAACTACAAGTTGCGCAAATTTTGGAAAAAAATGTCCAAATCTGACCCGACCCGGTTTAGATCCGCGAATTTTTAAAAAATGGATATTTCTACGGTAGAAATTTCTACACAAGTGTTGCTCAAAAAAATATTCTACTATAAATGAAAATAAAAATTTCAAATAGAAAAATTAATACAAAATTTAGCATAGAATTTGAAGAGTTCCTCAATAATAAACATTTAATAATTTCATAATATTCAATATATAAATTAAAAATAAAAATCTAATACTTTCAAATTATTAATTAGATTTATCATGGAATTTTAGAAGTTCCACATAAATTAATACTCCCTCCGTCTGGTTTCGATTTTAATTTCCCATTTGACTTTGCAAGAATTTTAATGTAAGTATTGAATTGTAGTATTTAAATATATAAAGTAGTTAAAAATTAATATTTAAATGAATAAAATAGTATTTAAATGGATAAAGTAGTTAAAAAAGTGAATGCACTTTATTTCCATTTTAAGAATTGAAAAAAAATTTGGGGGACGAATATTTTTTATAAATGGTAATACAAACTTAGGATAGAGAGAGTAATAATTAAAAAAAAAAATCGAAATAAGCATGGGGACAAACTTCTTATTGATGAATTGAAAATTGATTCTCTCTCTCAACATGCCCTGTTGCATATAATGATCAAATTCCATCTTCCAAAATGCAGAACCAAGCAAGTCAACCTCCAGGGGTTTTTGATTTTCTGCAGAATATCCAAAGCTTCCTGATTAGAGATTACCTGGAGTTTTTACAAGAAAATAAATTTTCTGGAATTTGGGATGAATTTTTATTTATCAATTTGAGATGTAAATTTTGAGGTTTGAGATGTAAATTTTGTTTTTCAGTTTTTGAGATGTAATTTTTATAAGATTTTTGGTGTAATTATAATTTGTGCAAACTGTATTTCTCGCTCGTGCAAAAATTATGCAATGATTGTGCAAAATGTAATTTCGTTTTTGTGTAATAAATTTTTTGTCAGTTATGCTAAAAAAAGATTAGGTTTGCGCTAAGTATATTTTCAATTTTGTGCAAAAAAAATCTCAGTTTTGTTGTGCTAAAAATTTTAGCTGGTTTGTGCTAAGTATATTTTTCACTTTTGTGCAATGAAATTTCTATTTGTTGTGTTAAAAATTTGGATGATTGTGCAAAACTGCAAACTAATTTAACTTGTTGTGCAAACAATTTTCTATGCATGCTGCGCAAATAAATGTGCTAAATTTTTGCCTATTGTGCTTAAAAAAAAATTCTGCTTGTTGTGCAGACAATTCATGCAAATCTGCAATCGAGTTTATACGTATATGCAGGTGAACCCATTTGTAAATTTAACTTTTGGTAAACTTATTTTAAAATTGTCCTTAAATAATGAACCTATTTATAAGTTTCCCAACTATTTATCATTCAAAAGTGATACTCCCTTCGTCCCAGAGGTGTTTTCACCTTTGGGATGACACAACTTTTAAGAAAAGTAGAGTGTTGTGTAAAGTTATATTATTAAAATAATGAGATTAGTTGGATTGTGAGGATAAAATTAAAGTAATAGTTTCCATTTATAGGGTGTGAAAACAATTGTGAGACGGACGGAAAATGAAAGTGTGAAAACAATTATGGGACGAATGGGGTATTTTTTTTTTGGGGAACTATCAACCACTCGGCTATCTTTCTGAAAGGCAGTTTTTATATTTTTTTCTCTAAAATTAATTTTTGGATTAAGTAAATATAATTTGGAGAGGCGTCGCACAACACATTTCTCATCTCAAACAATTTATTTTTGGCCTTGAGAAACTTGAAAGCATAACATGTAGACATGACCATTAACATTCATTACATGCCACATTAACACGTCATATATTTTGAGATGTACAATTTGCTATTTAAGCAATATACGCTGAATCATGGAACAAGTTCAGATTTCATAGTAAACTATGGCATGGTATCTTTGCTCACACGATTGAGACGAATGATGGAAGAGAAACCATCAGGCCATCATACATGATAGATATATATCATACTCACTTATATAGAAAGTTTTATTCTCTCATGTCATTCGTATTAATCATCCAACGATAATAAACGAGCAAAGAACAAGTCTGCAATAGCCCGGTTGGTTACAAGCATTAGGGGGCTATACCCTTGAATACCCGTTTGTTTCCTATTGATTAGACTATGTTTATCAGCGACTTATGAGGCAAGGTCGCGGGAAAAAAACAAAAAATAACTGAAAATGAAAAAAGAAGGAAGCGTCGACCCGTGCTGTGTCACAACATTCCTACTCGACTATGGGGGCCAATCATTTGTTGACACATTCAGCTCTTGATTGATTACCCATATTTTATAGATAATGTATTTTATTTTAAAAATTACTAATTAAAAAAATAAAATATTTACCAAAATTCGTATTTTTTCATTCTCCATAAACAGATATTACTCTTGATATATTTTAGAGCACATTAAAAATTATTTTTTCCTTCTCATAATTTCTCTTATTTTCAATGACAGATCCAAATAATCCATATTTTCTCAATTCTGAAGAGTATCCCAACTCCCAAAATTATTCAAACTCTCAAAATTGAGCACATTTGGCAAAAATTTGGTGATTGTAACTGAATCAAGTTTGTAATTTTTATCTTATTTATTTGCAATTTTCATCTTATTTAGTTGTAATTTTCATATTATGCATTTTTAATTTTATTTTCATCACATCTTCCAAATGAATCAAGTCTTAATTTTAATTTTGTGTGTTAATCTTTTTTCATGTTAATTAGAAATTATTAATAAAAAAATATTTTTATTAATTAATTTTAAAATAAAAAATAATTACTGATAATATATAATAAATAAAATAAAAGAATAATAAAATAATATATTTTTTGTTAACCTAGGTGGAAGGGGTTGCTGATAAATATAGATGAATAGATATATGGTAAGTTGTGTAGGTGGATGAGAGAAATAATATTTAATTGAGTGACCTAAATTTAAATTGGAGGTTGCCGATCACCTTGGTCTTACTAGAAATGTAGAATCATCAACACACTTTCACCCCAGTGTAAGGTTCTCAGTAATGATACTTATTAGTATTACCATACCAAACAAAGACCTTATTTGTAATCACCTGCATTTTATTTTTGGAAAAACTAACAAAATATTCACATACTGTGTTGTATAACTCATCCCAGTATACATCAAATCATCAAATATAACTTTCAAGTAGCCTAAACACTATGTACGCGTGTTAAATCGACGGCGTGATCTCCATTTGAATCTCTGTAAAATCACAAAATCTTATATCCACTTAGCTTGATGATAAGAGATTAGGGAACACGTTCCAAAACTCGCTGTACTGCTCTCTTAATTCCCTCTTGATCAAGCGACGTCATCAGTTGTATTTCTTGCACCTGATTAACCCCACAATTATCCATTTAGTGAGAGAGCAAGGGGAGGGAGGGAGTATATCTACTGTGAAGCTGGGTTCACATGAACTCTATGAGGAAAAGAAAAAGAGTTCACGTGGACTTAGGTTCACAGATGTATTTGTCAGGAGAGAGAAGTGGAATACTACATGCCTGTCGTCCAGCTCGAGCAAGTAGAGTGTATTGATCACCAATAGGCGGCGCCTGTAAGAACGCCATAAAAAAGACTAGTTCATTGTAGTTTAATCAAACTGAAATTTAGAAAAAAATAAGCATATGAAAAAATATTAGAGGGCGAAAATGGTATGGTTTGATCATACATTTGAAAGCCAGAGTTGCAAATCTTGAGAGACGACACGTTTCTCAAATCCTTGCCGACTGATTTTCACACTATTAATGCTGAACACCAGAAACACAAAACACAAACGATAAAAATGACACGTCAATTATGTATTGCTGGTGGGAATGCTACGTAAAGCTATACATACTAACTTTTCATGAAGAAAATATGGAGAAAACATTCACTAGAATGCAATCCGTACGGTGGTTGTAAGGCAACAAATATACGATATTATCAACAGCAGAAAAAAAAAGTTCTAGACAGTTAATATTATGTCCAGAAACCAAAGACTATATAAATAGGAAAAATAGATTTTCATTCTTGTAAGTTATGATTTCAGTCTTGTCAACTTTCATAAATTGAAAATAGAATAACTTTTAATTGTTGACATTTAAGTTTGGTGATCGGTTATAAAAGGTGAAACATCCGGCTGATGCAAATGTGACAAGAGTCATATTAGTGCACATGGCAGGGTCTGAAAGGTCAACCTGTGGAAAGGTCCACATGATGTTTTTACCTTCTACAGCCAAAAGGACTATTTTCAATCTGTGAAAGTCGACAAAACTGAAGCCGAAATAGGGTAAATATATATTAGGAACCAATATTCTTGTTTCGTTTAAAATTATGTTCAAGGTACATTGGTAAACGATTCGTATATAATCATACCCATCTTCCTTCAATAGCTCTTCCATAATTGAATCAAGCCCAGGAAGGGGTTCTATAGTAAAATGACTGCTTGCATTTAAGGCATCAGGAATTGAGGACATATCCTGTCAAGTATAAAGATCATAAGTTATTCAAATCCCAAAATCACTAGCCAAAATATGTAAATTAACCAAACCTGAGGAATGACTTTGTCTAAAGTTTCCAAAAGTGGATCTTCCTCCAATTGTTTTATCGACAATGTGATCCGGCACTTCTCCCTGTAACATGTACCAAGTTCCACATAAATTTGTTAATATACATGCACGATACATGTCACAATTTTCATGAAATAAGCTCATGGTATATCGAATTTATAAGGGCATAAGACATCAGAGATCCCTAAACCATCAGTTTTTTGTTTTGATAGATCTTTAATTTTTTTGAGAAGTCCTTCAATTATTATATTTTACTATACGAGTCCATCTGAGACAGCGAACTGACCGAACTTCTCGGTTCATCATAATTGTTCCGTGAAATAGTATATATGTTAATTTTATTAAGTTTCAGATGTGTTTTGTGTCAGTTATTTCAAAAACCTACAATGAATTGCAAAAAATACTTTGTACATAATTAAATTAAATAAAGTTGATATATATATATATTATTTGACAGGACCATTAAGGTAAAAAGAAAAATCTATCAATTTTTGTCTCGAATGAGCTCTTGAAATAAAATTTCGATGCTTAAAGGGTTCTTTTACAATAAAAATTAGTAAGCTGTCTATCGAAACAAAAGTTGATAATTTAGAAATCTTTTGATGTATTATAACAATTTTAAATTAGAGAAGGCATATATAGAACACAAATGAATCAGCATAATTGCAGAATCACCTATCAATGTTGACAATTCTGACTCTCACTTCATCACCCTCGGTTAAGACGTCTCTTACGTCTTGCACTAAATCCCACGACACTTCTGAAACATGCACTAGTCCTGTTACGTGGTGTAAACCTGTAGGTATTTGAAAGAAGACTTATATAACTGATAATGTAGGATTGCATGAAAAACTGTAAGTATTAGAAATATATACCATCTGGAAATCGTAGATGAACAAAAGCACCATAATCCTCTACAGATCCTACCCTAGCTTCAAAAATGTTCCCCACGCTTAGTTGAGGAGAGTACTTAAGCCAGCTGGCTTCCTTTTCTGAGAATATCAACTTCCTGTTCTCCTCATCAGCTTGAATCACCTAAAGGGGACAGCAACCAACATTAAATTTAGAATTTCTTAAGGCTATTAAACGTATTATTACTAATTCCATGTGAATCAAGTGTGGCTCCCTGCATAATCTTGTTGATCCATCATTTAATTTTCTTAAAATTTTGTTCCCTTCTTTGAAAGTCTTCCTGATGTTTCCAATCTCATGGAGCCCAAAAGGCCAGTTTTCCTTTAGCAATACAAATGCATATATCCTGCGATTCTAATTTACAGGAACATTTGGCTTAAGGCTCATTGGGTTTATATTTGTTGAGGATTGCATTCCGTAACAAATCTTCATTTAGAAAACAAATTGTATAAGAATTGTGTTACACAATTTTCCGATATGCTCATGACACAATTTCAAATGAGATCACAAGATTTTGATTTGACAACACCGGGGACTACTTCAAGAAAATCATCTCTCCATACTCAGTTTATCATGAGGCTCTCCCAATTTTCCGCAATATTATAATCCAACTTCAGGTGTAAATTGTCGCAAATTGATGTCAAAAATGCTTTTAGATATTGTGAAAAAATTCTTATTTTATCAAGGACAAATTTCCGAAATCTAGATTTGTTATGCAATACAATCATTCCATTATTTAGTCTGTTGTATTTAAGTAATCGTATGTCCAGGACCTAAGCAGCTCCTGCAGCAGTTAGACCAAGCCGTATATACTTCATGTCTATTAGAATTTAGAATTCACTTTACCAGAAAACAACACTTTCTGAATTTCCACAATTTTGTCCTTATTCCCAGATCTTAAAAATGTCAAATGAATCACATACAACCGAATATCAAATTCATTTCCATAATGTCTCCAACAGAGTCTTATCTATGCATCTTTACTCTTTCCTTCAAATAAGCATAAAAATAATGTTTCAAACGTTATTACCTGAAGCACTGTCTTTCTATCTACTAAAGTTCTTTTGGTCTATAGCAGTTCGGCCAAAATGGTTCTTCAATAGTGTGCGTCTTAAATTATAGTTAATTAAAAAAACTGTATGTCTTATAGAAACCAACTTCTCTCCCCATATTTTACATTTTTGTATCTTCATTTCCTTTTAATTTCTCAGCGTTGGAGGTTGGATTTGTTCCAACTTAAAATCAAAGAATTCTACAACATAAAAGGTGGCAAATTTAAGGTAGCAATATGACTTGAGCAATAATCTATATCTGTGTGTGTGCCTGTATAAACACCAAAGTGTACCAGAAATAGAAACCACAAACTTTTCCCGCCAAAATCACATTCCAAAAATAGAAACTTTTCTTTCTACCCAAATTTTAAATTACAATTTATTTTTCACTTCAAATCCATTTGCAACATATAATATATCAATTCAAGTACCATAAATCTTTATTTTTCGCCTAATTGTACAAATATATATATATATATATATATAATTATATATATATATCTGTCCAATAATGACTCTTCCATCCGTACCCACTTTTCCAACTGTAAATATAAATTTTCCAGTTTAAAATATGAATTTAATGTGATTTGGAGTGCTTTTTATTGAATTTAATTTGCTTTTTTTTTTTAATATGTCTCTCATTTGCAATTCGTACATAACAATTATCAATATACTAAATGTGCATCGCACGAGAGAATTTCTAGTATAATCAAGAATGGGAAAATGCAGGACATAAAAAAAGAATGAGTTGGAAAATTGACCTCTATGCATGCCATGGAGAAGGGACACAAAACTAGATTTAAGCAGATAGAGTTCTCACAAGTTCACCTCTCATGGTTTATTGTCATGCAAAATTATTTAGCATCATGAAATAAAAAGGAAGAGTATTACATCAATCAAAAACATCATACCTTCATAGAAATATAGGATCCTATTAAAGCTCTAGCAATCTCTTGGATGGGCTTCCGAGGTTCTGCATGATAATATAACATGAGAAGACAAGAATACCTTTATACACTAACTAATCAAGAGTAAATGAAGCAAATGAGACAGAATAGGTTGGTGAGAAAGTGAATTTCATCACAGTTCAATTTGTGGCACGATAGGAGAAAGTTAGGCAGATTTTGAGTATAAAAAAGCAAATGTAATTGACATTTATGCAACGCTATGCCGAAAAAAATTACGTGTTGACAAAAAATTGGACAACAGAAAAATAATTGTATCTCATACTTTCAGTGGAGCTCATTTGCTGAAGTTCAACTAATTCAGGGAGCATAAGTTCATCTGTCCAAAGCTAAATTATGCAGTTATGCTCAAGAAAAAATGACACGATATTATGCAAATACATCTGAGAAAAATATACGAGATTTAATAGGTAATTTGCAAATTATATAGTATTTCATAATATATGGTAGCAGAGTATAGTTTTCCGAAAATTATTGCCATTTATTTTGTTCTAAGAAGTGGAACTTAAATAGTTACTCATCCCTGTAAGCAATGCTTCCTTTCAATCAAGGTCAAACTGTTCGATGTTTTTCAAAACTTACTCCTATGGATTCTATGAAATTCCAGGCTTAAAATTAGATATTCTACTTAACATAATCAACTTAATTAAAAAATAAATAATCTATGTTCATATTTCACTAAAAACGGAATTGATAAACGTCTATAACTTAAGTTTACGAGCTTGTCTCATGCCAACTTATTTATAACTCACAGGAGCAAGACTTTATGGTTCCACATAACCTTATATCAATTGAAATTCCAAATACTTAATAATATAAACTTGGAACTAATTTTTTACAGCATTTGTGTAATAACATTCCTTTTGGACACCAGAGATGTAGTTTCTCGGTGAGCCTAAACCTTAATCCCAGAGTTATAGTACCTTTGCATGAATGGCAGGGGCTCAACTGCGGAAAGGGAAGAAAACCGACAAGGGAATAAAATTTGATTAACAAGCCACCACCATTGAATCCTTCAACTTTTCCATCATAGACGAGCCCCTTTGTAAGGTATGCTTTTGCTGCTTTCCAGTCAGCAGACCTCTACTTCTTTGCATAAAAAACGAATAGGTAAGAAGCTTGCAACATCAATCAGAAAATTTCTAATTACACAAAAAAACATATATCTAGTCACATTTTATTACATTGCAACACATTCAGCAGCTGCCGATTAATCGAACCAGCACCAGCTACTATCATGTTGGCTACACTAAAATTTGAAAAGAACTGCTTACTGTCTTATAGCTTGTTCCTCATCTGCTACAACTGAATGCTAAAAAATAAAAGAAAATAAACTACTTCACTCAATGTCACTCACAGCTTTCTCATTATGCAATTAATAAATAGCAATAACCTTTAACATTTCAGTTAATTATATAAGGTTACATAATCCCTTTCAAAAAAAAAAAAAAATTGTGTTACATGAAAAGATAATTGGCTTTCCATTCATCAATAAGCGCAGTTTAAATACTAATTTACAAGTCCTAATCATGGAATTAACCATAATTCTGCCAAAAAAACCTCAATCATACAGAAACTAATAACAAATCAAAGAAGTTAGCACCATCAAAATGCAATCTCCATCTATGTTTCGTCAGAGTAGATTCAAAATGAACAAATAATGAAGAAAAAACACACCCGGGATTGTTTGGCGTCATCAGTTAACAAAGATTGATCGTCTCCATCATTATCAGTTTTAGTGGTGCTGCTGTTACTAGAAAGTGACACTTTTGGGGCGGTCAAGAAAAGCGAGGGCCTGGTTGAACAGCCATGGGAATGGGAGAGGCTGCAGGGGAAATTAAGGGAGGTTGATGAAGGGACATTGACGTTCTGGATAGTGTTATCAGCAGTGCTGGAGAAATGGGACAGAAATGCAAGCCCCCCTGAAACTGATGCCGCAACGAAAACAGGCATTTCCGATATCTCTCTCTCTCTCTCTCTCTCTCTGGGGCTCAGAGGGTGGCAATGGCAATTGGCAAATGCCAAGGGTTTGGGTGTGTGGTTTAAATTCGGTGGTGAGGTGTAATGATAATGAGAAGACGGTATCTCCATCATCCAAGTGTAATCCTTCTCGCCCATGCTAAAATAAATTGGGATATAAATTATATAATATATTTGGAAAAACTCCAATATAACTTGTGCACGGTGCATTCATTCAATATTTGAAATTATTTATACTAAAAAATGTGAGGTTATTATATTAAAAATTGTGTTTTGATTATATTGAAAAGTTTGTACATTTATTATTTTTTAGTGTAAACATTTCAGTTTACATAGTTTTAATTATTGAGTGAGTATACCATGCATCGTAAGTATATGAGACTTACTCATAATACTAAGGGTTGGGTTAGGTACACTTGAAATAAAAAACTCATAATTCGTCAAAATTTGAAATTTGTTTCAAGATAATCAAGAAATATAGAGAAGAGAAGAATACAGATTGTTGACCGTCTGACTGACTATGTTTGGGGGCGTACCAATTTAGGAGGTTATTCTATTATTTCTTGTGTATGGGATCTCTTAATATAGGTTGCAACACACCTATGTTGAGACTCCCCTGAAGTCTACACCTCTCAATTGATTTGCACATCTATCAAGCGAGTTCAAAAGTTTACACATCTCAATTTGTTTAAGATGTTTCTCAAAAAATGTCTTGGACAATGATTATGTAAATAACTCAGTCACATTTTCTTTAGAACTTACTTAAATTACTTGAATCTTGAGCAAATTTTATTGTTGTATGTTATAGAAAAACTTCGATGATATATACTTTGTATCATAACCTATATAACACATTTTCATCTGTTTAATATAAGCAATACATACTCCGTATATACATATAGGATCTTCAGTGGTAAAACTCAAGTCACTGATTCCTTGAATGTGTGATGATAAAATTTTACTAAATACACTTACAAATTGCTTTACGTAAGGTAATAATATCTTAATTGCATAAAGGATAGCTATCAAAGTTTTCTTTGTTGATGCCCAAGATATCGTCATGTTTATCATGGTAAATACAAAATCAATTTGAGAACGGTTATGTGGTTAAGATATAACCAACGTTAGTAGAACCAAATAATGTATTATTTGGTATAAGTGCATGAGGTAACATTCAATATTTTTTTAAGGGTTACAATTTCATCGGTGGTCCTTTTCAACATTTTATATAATAAATAACATGTCCATAGTGATGGTTTCTTTAAGTATCAAAGTACATTCTTGACACCGTTCTAATGAATTGTGTTGGTCCTATAAAAAAATTAGCTAATAAGTTCATTAAAAAGCAGTATATGACCGAGTATATTGAGCTAAGTATAATAATGCGCCTGTTGCACTTAAGTATGAAATTTCATCTCCCATTAGTTTTTCGTCATCTTTCTTTGTACGAAATGGATATTTCTTTAAATCCAAACTTTGTCTGATCATGGGAGTGCTAACAAGTTATACTTTGTCCATATTAAATCGTCTGAACATCTTTCGGACATATGCAGACTGGTGGATAAGTATTCCACAAATTCACACTACAAGAAAAATGATGTTTTACAACACCAGAACGACAACGGTTTTGCTAAAAACTGTTGTCTAAAGTAAAAAAAATGTTGTTTAAATTAAGACCATTACCTTTTATAGATGGAATATGATGTTAGACAACGGTTTTGGTCAACCGTTGTCTACTCTCAAAAGGCGGCATTGTAAAAAAGTACTTTACTACAACAGTTTTTGACCCGTTGTATATCTATATCGTATATCTGTGTTTTTAAGAAAAATTGTATATCGAACCGTTGTCTATGGTCAAAAGGCGATGTTGTTAAAGAGTATGTTACTACAACGGTTTTTGAACCGATGTATATTTGCATTGTATATCTGTGTCTTCAAGAAAAAATTGCTGAAAGACAATGGTTATCATACCGTTGCCTATTCTCAGAAAGCGGCATTGTAAAAAAGTATGTTATTACAATAGTGTTTGGACCGTTGTATATCTACATTGTATATCATTGTTTTTTTGGAAAAAATTACTCAAAGACAACGAGTATGCAACCGTTGTATATCACTATAAAAGTGGCGTTGTAAAAAGATTTATATTTTCATCAAATGGTGTTGTATAAAACTATATACCACTACAAAAATGTAATGAAATAAAGAGGGGACTTAGTGAGGGGGATTGAATCCCTCTTTAATAATAAAGGTTAAAGAGGGTTTTAGTGAGGGGCAAAAAAAAAATTTTAAGAGGGCCGAGAAGAGGGAACAAAAAACCCTCTTTAATTAATAAAGGTAAACCAAATTTGCGAGTGCAAAACCCTCGCGAACGAGTGAGGGTTCGAACCCTCGACAATCAGCAAGCCCAAGCCCCTCGCCAACTCAGGCTGGACCAAGCCGAGGGCCTTTCCCTCGCAGACTCGTGAGCGCAAGCCATCGAGCACCTCAGGCCGGACCGAGGCGAGGGTACCCCCGTCACCATCTAATGAGCGTCAAATCCGTCGTGGGCTTGCGAGGGTTTTTCCTTTGCCAATTAAATATGGCCCACTTTATACAGAATGAAGTACAGGAAATGGCCACCCAGAATGAATAGGCCGGAGACGATCAATTGGAGGCTCCAGACTTGTCTCAGCTGTACGTGAAGACCGTTGGAAAAAAGCACGATCGTATATGCAGACTGGGAATACTAGGCAAGTCGAGGCGCATTATTTCTGGGCCCGGTGGGACATCAGCTGGTACGCACATCAGATCTTATAGCCAAGTTGATATCGACCGGTTGATGACCATGACTGATGAAAGGGTGGCTAGAGTTGTGGATGAAAAAATGGCTAAAAAAGTTACTGAAAAAGTGGTTGAGATAGAGAGGAACAAATAAGAGGACGAGGAGCATCGAAGAGTACAGGAACATCAGGAGCGCGAGGAGTTTCAGAGATAAATATATGCAGCAACAAGTGCAAGAACAAATGCTGAAATATATGCAGGAGGGTCTAGTACAGTGCCTCCATCCTGGAGATGACCGACACGATGATGCTCACTCACCAGATGATTCTCACTGACCATATTACTCTCAATGACACCGTAGAGCACCACATGATTCTCACTCACTACATGACTCTCAAGGACACGGTAGACGTGGGAAGGGACCGAGACGTTAATAAATTTGATGTGTATGTTTTGAATTATATTTTTAACTTTGTCTATTTTGAATTATTTAACTTTGTGTACGTTTTATACTATATTTTGAATTATTCGAATGATTAGGCACCTACTAACTATTAGTGTTATTTGAACTATTTAATATTTTAAATTAAAATTATAATTTGAATCAATCTTTTGAATTAATAAAATTATTGGAATTAATGTTTATAATGATTTGAATTAATATTTTGAAATATATAATTCCATATATATGTGGTAATTTTATTAAACCTAAATATACAAGTATTACATAATTAAAATATATAATTTTAGATTAGTATAATTACATAATATAATAATAATAATAAAATAAATATATAACACTTAGTTAAAATAAAAAATGTATATCATATATATATATATATATATATTTATAATGAAATATTGACCAAAAATACCGCTTGCCCAAATGGCAAGATACTCATTCACATATACGAGAGGTCACGGGTTCAAACCCCCTCTCATGCAAAGAGAGACTGATATTCACGTGGGTCGGACCCGGATCGGTTCAGCCTGCTGGTCTAACCTGACAATGATCCATTAACCGTTGTCTAAACTTGATACCTACTACAAAAGGAGCTTCTACAACGACGTTTTTTTTATAGAAAGACAACGAGTTTCCACTGCTGTCGTATCCATTTTTTCTTGTAGTGTCAGTGTTCTAGTCAAAACATTAATATAACGGAGTTTTTCTAAGATCTTTCATCTCAAATTCAAACTTCAAGTAGCTCACGGTTTCTCTTATTTCATTAAGAGTATCTAATATGTTTATTGCATCAACATAAGCGGCTATAATTGCAAATTTGAAACTTGTCTTTTTTATAAATGCTCGCAGGGACATTGTTTATTATTTTTTAAATTTTTTTCAATCAAGTAGTCACTTAGATGGGTATACCACATCTATCAAGATTATTTCAATCTATAAAATGAGCGTTTCAATCGAATAGCAAATGCACTATGTGGTTTAGAGTCACTTGACTTGGGTAATGGAAGGTTATATATCTCTAAATTAAGATCCCCATAGAGATATGTAGTAACCACATCCATAAGCTGCATTTCCAATTTTTTTATGCTACTAAGCTAATTAAGAACATTATAACATACATAACAGGAGAGTATGTCTTATCATAATTAACTCCAGGGTGTTGTAAGAAACCTTGTGCTACAAGTCAGTTTTGTATATTATATAGGACCATATATTTTTAGTTACAGTTTATGACAAATAGTTATTTATGTTCTACAGTTAGTCGAGCTAGCACTACCAGACTAAATACTTGTCACTTCATCAGAGAATCAAGTTTCATCTGGATTATTTCTTATATTTAGGCTAGTTTGCTCTTTGATGATATTTTACAACTGAGCTTGGTTCGATTTCATTGTGCTCTATATTTTCTTGAGCAACACTATAAATAAATACATTAATCTACGTGCAATGTATGTCCATCGACCCTCATGCACTCTCATAATCAATAGAGATTTTTCATTGAATGGAATCATATTAAACATCAGAGCGTCCTCCAGTAATGATTCATGGACATAACTATAACTAAAGATAATCTCATGAGATGTATTGTCAATTTTTATAATCAAATGGATTGAATTGTGTTGCACCTACCATTCCTTCCTTTGAGTGGTGTCAATTGAACCAGCTACATGATTAGGTTGTAAATTTGGATATAATTATTGATATTTTTGTGAGAAAGTGAAAGATTTATTTGTTAATTGAGTGAGAATTCATTGAGAATTTGTGCATATTGATTTATACTTGAAAATTTTGATTTATAGGTGATTTTGTTGATAAAGAGGCTTTGAAAGGCACAATTTGATGAAGAGTCAATTTTGGAAGAGATAGGAAAGGAATTTGAGCAAGATTTGAAGTTAGGAGTCAAAATGAAGAAATTTGACATTCTGCTCGAGCACTTGTGGTCGAGCAACCATGCTTGATCGTGTACCAGCTAGGCAAAGTTGCAATGTGAGTTTTAAAGTCATGCTCGAGCAAGGGTCATGGTCGAGCAACACTGCACTGTCGAGCGGCCTTAAGGATTTTACGAAGCAAATTCTCCAGAATTGTTGCTCGAGCACTTTTGCTCGTGCAAAGCTGCACTGTCAAGCACTTTCTAAAAGTTGTTGAGCACTTTCTAAAATCAAAGTTTTTGAGCACTTTCTAAAATCGTGCTCGAGCACTTCCGTTCGAGCAAAGCTGCACTGTCAAGCAACTCAAGATTTTTTTTCTTCAGATTTTGACACGTGGCACGATCCTGGGAGGGGTATAAAAGGCACTAGAATTGTTCTTGAGGCAAGAATTTTTAGATTTGAGAGAGGGGAGGCAAGAGTTAGGGTTCCCAACTATTCCTTGGAGCATTTTTCTTCAATCTTTTCACAATTCCTTCCATAGATTACTTTAGATTCCATAAATTAGCTTAATTTTGAGTTTAATTTCAAGAATCAAGCAAGGATTGGATTGGGCTTTGGATTTATTGCTTCATTTCTTCATCTATTGGTAATATCTTTTATATTTTGCAAGATTCTCTCCTATTTTGGTATGGGCTTTGTTTATTTCTCATTTATTTCCTTTAATTTGTTGTTATTAGCCATGGGCTAATCAATTCATGCTTTGGGTGTTTGAATTATGATGGAGATTGATGTATTTGTGCTTTGATTAACTTGAATTTGCTATGGATTTGGTGATTGGATTCCCTTGATGAGTTTATCTTGATTTAATTGATTTATTTAATTGATTATTCCATTATTGATGATTGCATGTTGCAACTAGGGTTGGGTATGTGGTTAATTGGTCATGTGAAGAAAGATTAGGTGGTTAATTAGATTCAATTAGTGGTCTATTGACTCGAGAGGGGGTAGATTGCTTAGAATTACCATCAAGTGACATTAGACACTTTAATTGCTTATTGGGGTGTTTAGTGAAGGGGGAAACTAGGGACGGTATCTGTGCGAACCTCCTAGCGTTCACTATCCTAGGAGCCGTTTAGAGTTAATTAGGTGTTAGTTAACTAGAATTGATCACCCAAGCCTCAAAAGGGATATGTCTTCATTTGCTTAGTGATAGCCCTTATCATCACCAATGAAATAACAAAGGATAGGTAATTAGAACACGTTTTGCATTAGTTTAAGTCATAAGGATAACACCCGAAGCATACTTCTCACCTCGCACTTCAAATCGAAGTTAGGATTATTTGCTTATTTTGCTTGTTTGTTATTTACTGTTGCTAGTTTAAAAACCGGTTTAGTTGCTATAATGCTTATGCCAACACATGACTTCGGGGCTCCATAGCTCTCTCTTGTCCTAGGTCGATAACTACTAGGTCGTTCTACTTGCATGCTACAATTACCCATCCGCTTTTGGGTCAATTTGCTTTGAACTTAAAAATGTGCAAAAAGACGAAAAAGTCATTGGCGCCGTAACCGGGGACTTGATTGAGAGTTTTGATTGGAACTTGTTGTTAGTTGAGTAGGTGTTACTAGTGACATTTTATTGCTTTGTTTTATTTTATTTGTTGGAATTTGATACTTTGTTTGCTTTCTTAGGTGCATGATCACAAGAGCTCAAAGAGGACACATCGAACCTATTGATCTTGAAATTGAGGCACACACTAGGAGAAGAAACCGAGGGAGAAATCGAAAAAAGAGCTAGAAATTGGAACATGGAAGGAAATCAACCTAATGATCTTCCTCAACAAGATGTTGGAGGGGGAAATGGAGATGGAGGAACTAATGGCAATGGAGATGGAGTTCAAGTAGCTCAAGGAGGTCTTAACCCTCAAAATCAACAACAAGGTGAAGTAATTCAACCAAATCCATTCAACCCTTATCCTTTCCCATATCAACAAGCCATGAATCCATATCAATATCCTTACCCATATCCCCAAAATCCACAAAACTACTACCCTCCTCCATACAATTACTTTCCACCACCACAACCACAACCACAATCCCATACAACCACCTCACCCACCTCAAAACCAAGATCCACTACCAAGAGAGGGGAGACCAATTCGGGCTTACTTTGAGCCCCAAATGAGAGATTTCTATGATGGGATAAATAGGCCACCGATTGAGGCTAACAATTTTGAGATTCCAACCGCTATGATCAAACTTTTGAAGGATCATCCATTTGAAGGAAGAGATGGCATTGATGATCCACACAAGCATTTGGATTGGTTTAGAGAGTTGGGCTGACACTATGAAGTACAATGGGGTTTCGGAGGATGCTAAAAAGTTAAGGATGGTTTCTTTGTCTCTCGAAGGGAAAGCAAAGGCTTGGTTGAGCAAGACAGTACCACTGGGAAGTCTTGACACTTGGAAAGAAGTAAGTCAGAATTTTTTACTCAAATTCTATCCTCCTTCAAGAACAGTTCAAGTAAGGAACGAGATCGCAGGGTTCAAGAAAAAGCCTAATAAGGGATTGAAGGAAGCTTGGGAGAGATTCAATGACTTGTTGATCTCATGCCCTCAACATGGTTTTCCCGAGGAGCAAACTGTTTGTTTCTTTTATTATGGAGTGGATGAATTTTCTCAATGGCATCTCAATGCTTGTGCTAAAGGGGATTTTCTTGACCTTACATCGAGAGAAGCTATAGAGATCTTAGATGGTGTGGCAAACAATATGGGCCAATGGAATGTTCAACAACAAGGATCTAAGAAGGTAGCTCAAGTTGAGAAAGACGATTTGATGCAATCCATGATGATGACCTTGATCGAAAAGGTAAATGCTCTAGCTCCTAGCCAACCTAAAGAGGCACAACCTTTTATGATGTAAGAGGAAAGTGGCCAAGGATTTAGTGCACTAATTGAGGATGTAAATTTCATGGGGAGGCAAAATCAAGGGGGATATCAACAACCTTATCAAGGTGGAAGACAAGGCCAAAGGAATTATCGACCACCTCAAGGTCAACAAGGTGGAAATTCTTTCAACAATTATGGGGGACAATCTTCATCCTATCAAGCCAATCCTCAAGGAGGAGGACCTTATAATCCAAATGCAAGGAGACATGAAAACTTCTCCTACTCCAACACTAAAAATGCGGTTCAATATCCACCGGGATTTGACCCCGGTGCAAAGCTTCCAAATGGAGAAGAAAAAGCAACTATGGAAGAAATGTTATCCTTGATTGTTGATAGAATTTACTAATCGTGTTAGTTTATGTGGCTATTATATCGTATTAATTCTACCAAACAATAATCTAAGATTTTGTGTTTATGTTCTTGAGAGAACTATGTAGAGAGAGAAAGTAGAGAGTTTAGAAAGAGAAAGTATTTGTGTATTATCCTTGGAATTCTCCGTAATAGTTACAAGAGAGGTCTTATTTATAGGTGTGCGAGTGTGAGGTGGCACCTTACGAGCCTATTTGGCTTCCGGTGTTGGCGAAGGTCCGTAACCTTCGTCTTAATCTCTCACACTGCTTCCTTTACAACGCCTCCTTCTACTACATATCTATCTGTCCTATTTGTACATCCGCCAACCGAGCCTCCAAGCTGGGCGAGCTACATGGCGAACTCTTCTCTGAGCGAGGGCCTTCAAGCTGGGCGAGCTACTTGGCGAGCTCTCCTGCCTTGTGCGGTTCTTGGGGATGATACAAGGGTGGACCTCGACAAGGCTTTCTTCGGATAGGGGCGGGCTCCTTCTCGAGAGGGGTAGCTCGCCCGCACTCCCCTTCTCCTCGGATACCGCTGGCCTTCGGCCTCGGCCTGCTGGGAGCTTGGGCGAGGTCCTTGCCCACCTCGGCGAGCTCCTCCGTGTTGGCCTTGGTAATGGCAGGTGACTTAGTTCTCATACAAGCGAGTGACCTCCTAAGCCTTGGGATAATTTCGTGATTATCCTCAGGTAGTTCGCCCTGTCAACATTTGCCCCCCAGCTCGCACACATCATGATTTATCTATTGTGCGGGCGAGCTGGTTTGTCTCCGTGGGTGAGGACTCGAGTCTCGGGCGAACTACATTTAGGCAAGTGCCGAGCTAGCGGGCGAGCTCCCTCGTGGTGGTTGCTTGGCCGACATGATGCGGGAATCAAGGCGTCATGCACGCCTTTTTAGGCGTGATTTCCCGCGCCCATCATGGAAACTTTTCAAATTCATTGCAAAAAAGTCCCTACATTCCTTGAATATTCGACCTCGCCCCGACGTCTATAAATAGGTGGAGGCGAGTTCATTTCCCACTTTTACACTTTCAAACTTTCAGAGCTCTTTTCCGGCGAACGACACCTTTGCTCCCGATGAAGTTTCCGGTGCTCTCCAAGGTAGAAAACCCATTTCTCTTCTCCTTCTTATTTCTTTCTTTCGATTTCTTTAAGTTCTTGGGAATTTTGGACGTTCCCTCGTGACTTTTGGATTTTCCCTACCAATACTGTACGTTGACTCCGGCAGCTGGGCTTTTTGGACCGTTTGAGGATTTTGTTCAGACTTCGTTGAGATCATGTCGACTAACGAATCAAGTGAAACTTTCCCCAGTCGTAACCCCGAGAAACAGCCAATGGTTGAGGATGAGCCGACTCTCTGAACGGACCCGATAGTGATCGGCTCGAGCTTCTTGGCGAGGTCCGTCCTGGTTC
Source organism: Prunella vulgaris (assembly GCA_026898435.1). Lineage (NCBI taxonomy): Eukaryota > Viridiplantae > Streptophyta > Magnoliopsida > Lamiales > Lamiaceae > Prunella > Prunella vulgaris. The sequence continues at coordinate 5,407 of JAPKLY010002461.1, read as the reverse complement.
GGAGGAGGGGGCTTCCAGCGCCCTTTATCGCGAGGTATGGGAGGAAGGCGAGAAGGTCGCCCCTGAGGAAAGGGTTGCCAGTGGCAATGAAGGGCCCATTGAGGCTGGTGAGGAGGTCGCCGAGGTCAGCGGGGAGGCCGCAGACGTAGGCAAGGGGGAGGACGGCCTGGAGGAAGTTACAGTTGAGTGGTTCCGCTCCATCGGTTTCCCGGAGCCTCAACTGATCGAACACCAGGTTTCCGACGAGGTCTTCCACCTCTTTGATTGGGATGAGTATGTCGCCCAGCACGGTGCGAGCTTCGAACTTCCTGGGCGAGAATATCAGGATGCAGCGAAAAAATCCGATTACAAGGCAAGTGAGGTCGCCAGCGTTATCCACGAGTACCAGCTCCCTCATCTTCGTGAGAAATATCGGATCCCGCTTGACGTCTTCCTATACGCCCCGAGGAAGGACGAGCGAGCTGATGCACCTCCGGCGGGGTTGACGGCTGTTAATGTGCACACCCTTGAGGCCGGGCTAACTTTGCCCCTGCACCCGATTATTGGCCGGTTCCTGCTCGACAACAACCTCGCCATCACCCAGCTCACCCCCAACGCCTGGAGTAGTTTATTGGCGGCGCTGGCGGTCTTCGGGCTGGAGGGGTACGAGAACCAGCTGACTACCGCCAAGATCAATGAACTCCTTGCCATAACTCGGCAAGTGAACGATGGCTAGGGGTATTACTACCTCCGAGCTCGCCCGGGAGAGAAATTCTTGGGGGTCCTCCCGAACAAGGTCCGCGACTGGAAGCAGTTGTTCTTCTTTGTGGGTGGAGACTGGCGAGCTTCGGCGAGCTATTCCGGGCAAGGAGAACGGATCCCAACCCCCGATAAATATGGGGAGGCCAGCTGTAGGTCGTCTACTTGGTGTGTGTGGGTTGAATTAGATTTACTAATCTAATTCTTTCCTTTTTGCAGGTTTGAAGCATCACAAGTCGAGTCGCGGCAAACCCGAGACATCCCTCGAATTCAACGTGGTGCGAGACGTCTGCTACCTGAGGAGTCAAAAAGATCGGGACATCACCCACTTGACTCAGCACCACTGCTTGAGGTTCGCCGGGCTCCTCACCTTGCCTCACCACCTCACGATCCAAGGTCCCGAGCTTTCAGGTTTACAACTCTTCCTAGCTCACCCATTTGGGGGGGGGTAGCTCGCTCGAGATACTAACTGTTTAATCTTTTCTCTCTTACAGACGGTAGCAGGGTCGCCTTTCCAACCTTCGAGATCCCGGACTCCTACCAAGAGGTAGCTCGTCACTTTGCAATGGGTCCACCCTGCCCAAATAAACTTACCCCACCCTCGTTGCTCGCGTTGGACGCGAGCAAGAAAGCTGAGCTCGCCCAGGCGGGGGGCGAGGTGGGTGGATTCGGGGCTCAGAAGGGGTCAACTAAGGGCCCAACGAAGGCGAAGGCAATTGAGGTCACCAAGGCCAGTCGAGGCGGGGGACGAGCTGGCGCCACCTCCGAGCGGGGCCGCAGGAAGAGGGGCCTTCCTAGAGGCGACATGTCCCGAATGGGCGATGAGGACCCCCATGGTCACAAGAGGACCAAGTATGTTGGCCAGCACTACGAGGACTCTGACCCAGCCGAGCGAGCTCTGGCAAGGTCCGGACAAGGTGGATCCGCCCAGTCCACTGTTCTGTTGGCGGCCACGCCTATACGGAGCTCGCCACCTTCCCCGTCTCCCTTCGGGGTTCTGGCTAACGACGACACGCTCCTGGGCTGGGACCCCGAGCGAGTCCAGTAAGTAGCTCGTTACTTTGATTCCAGTTATATGTTTTATCTTTCCTTTCTAACTTTCAACTGTCTTGACCTCGCAGTTATGCCCCCATCGCCTATCCGAACCGGCATGAGGTCCTCCATGCCTATGAGAGATAGCGGTCATTAACCTCGATGCGCAGCCTCCCTCCGGGCTTAGTCCGGAACACAGTGAGTGAGCTGCTGAGATCTTGGTCCACTCCTCAGGTGGAAACTGTGAATGGCCAGAGCTTGGCCGAGAACCTCATGCTCTCGGCGCATTACGCGAGCGGGCTGCTGCTAGCCAATCAGAAGACAATGGAACAGGCTACCGAGCTAGAGGCGGGTCGCCAGGAAAAGAATAAGAGAGTGATCGCCTTGGCAGAGTCTGCCGACAAGGCCAAAAAGCTGGCGAAGCTCACCGAGGAGAAGGCCGCTGCGTCCCTGGCCGCTGAGCAGAGCGCCATGAAGCAGCTCGGTGACCTCCAAAAGAAGCTCACCGGGCTTGAGAAAGATGCAGAGGTGAAACTCAAGGCCAAGGAAAATGAGCTCGCCGAGAGGCTCGCCCGGGAGGTTGGCGAGCACGAGGTGACCAAGAGGGACCTGGAACTGCAGCGGGGCCTTGTCAGGAGTGCCGATGAGGAGTGCTCAATGCTGAAGGATGAGCTTTCGGCCAAGGTAAACGAGGTCGCCGGGCTCCGCAACAATGCATCCTCCTCGGTGGATTTGGTTACCGCGAGGGCTGAGGCCTCAGATCGTGGCTTCGTGCAGTGCTATGCCGAGGTTATCCGGGCGATCTGGTGGGCGCGGGCCCATAAAGATGACGAGCTAAAAGCTGTTGTCGAGGACTTCAAGGATTGCCTGGACCAGGTCCCCTTCCCTGATGAGACGGAGCTCGACATTGGCGACCTCCCTAAGCTTGGAGTGCCCCTCGATTTCGTTCCGGCACGTTTCAAGATCATAAACACTGTGCCCGTGTCGAAATTGAACCTCGCCGAGGAGGAGGAGGTCGCTGGCGAAGAAGAACAAATCCCCCTCACTGTTGAGCATCTCCAGGAGGCCTGCGGGGATGCGACGCTGGACACCAGCGAGTTCGACATAAGCGGGCTCACGGGCAACATCACTCCTCTCAATGAGCTCGCCCTCCCAGCTGGCCGGGTCGCCCCCAACCCTGCCGAGGTCTCTGCTGATGCGCCTACCACCCCCGCTGCTCCAAACACTTGAGCTTTTTCTTTGCTTTCTTAGATTAGTGTTGGTCCCAAAGGCAGGTTTTAGGGAGGAATACCTTTGAACAAGTCTAGAAGGGAGGGGGGGGGTTGAATAGACTTGTAAGGATTCAAAACCTTTTTCAAATTATTTGGATTATTCAGAAAACCAGCAGACTACTTGAAGTAGTCTAAATTTGAAAGTAGTGCACTGTGAATAGTGCGGAAACGTTTTTAATGAAAATCAGTTTTAGGTTGTGTGCACAAATTAAGAGCAGAAAGAAATACGACAAGACACAAGGGATTTATAGTGGTTCGGACCAACTGTCCTACATCCACTCTCCTCAATCCAACTTGGACTTGAGGGGCTCTCCACTAACTCACTTACTTACTCACTTACACAGTTCGAGAGTACTACTCTCTTACAAACTTATCAATGATACAAACACAATTAACTTCTCACAGCTTCTACAAAGCTTTTACAAAAATTAAGTATGAATGGGTTTTTGAGTGCAAGTGATAATTCTGACAGAGTTTCGACTAGCTTAATATGCGTGTAAATCCAATCCTGAAATTATCACTGTGTTGGTCCCAAAGGCAGGTTTTGGGAAGAATACACTTGAACA
>JAPKLY010002460.1:0-24821 GCA_026898435.1 Prunella vulgaris | reverse complement strand
GAGCTCCCAAGCCTTGACCAGATTCCAGAGTATCGCACAGTGATGTACCACAGTCGGGCGAGCTCTGGTCCTTCCACAGACGGGCGAGCTCTAATCCACCACAGAAGGGCGAGCTCTGGACCTTCTCCAGCTCGGATGGGCTCTGGAGACCTGGTAAACCTTGGGGATTATTTCTGAAACCGACGTATTAGTTCGCCATATCAACATTTGCCCCCCAGCTCGCGCGCATCATGACTTTGTCCAATGTGTGGGCGAGCTGGAGAACTTGAAGTCTGGCGAACTATTTCCGGGGGTGCCGAGCTAATAGGCGAGCTGCGCCTCGGAGGTCGCCTCGGCCGACACGATGCGGGATCTCAAGCGTCACGCAAGTCTCTTGGTGTCTCGATTCCCGCCCACAATAATGATAACTTTTCAAATTCTTTGCAAAAAGGTCCCTGATCTTTCGGGAATTTCGAGCTCGCGCCCAGCGTCTATAAATAGGCGGAAATGAGGAATTTCCTCACTTTTGCTTCCTCACTTCTCAGAGCACATTTCTGGCGAACATTCCTCTGCTTCAGACGCATCCCCGAGCATCTCCTAAGGTAGAAACCCGGATTTCCCTTCTCTTCCTTCTTGTTTCTCGTTTCTGGATGCCCACATTATGTCTGAGAACTCTTCAAGTCGAACCCCTTCGAATCGCGATTTGGGGAAAGAACAAATGACCGATGACCTTCCAAACCCCCGAGTAGCACATGTGGTCCTCTCTTCGAGCTCTGGGACGAGCTCTGAAATCTTCCCGGACAGTAGCGAGCTTTTGGGGTCAGTTCGCTCTGACTCCAGCGAGCAAGCTACTAGTTCCGGTGAGGAATTGCCCCTCCGCGAACTCTGGGATTACTCAGAGCGAGCTCACGGAGGAGTTGCGACCCCCATTGAGGAGGAGGCCGCCGAGGTTGGGGCCTGGGAGGAGGTCGCCGAGGTTGGGCCTGGCGACCTTGCTGGCGAGCTGGCCCGCGAGGTTGACGAGGAGGTTGGCGAGGATATGGGGACGGAGGTCACTTATGAATACCTCCGTTTCATCGACTTTCCCTTTCCTAAGCTCCCTGAACATCAAGTCTCTGCCGAGGTTGTGAATGAGTTCGACTGGGGCGAATATGTGAGAACTCACGGGGCGAGCTTCCCCCTACCCCGGCGAGCTCCGATTCGAAAAGCCGCTGGCAAGTCTGATCATAAGGCCAACGGGGTGGAGAGCATCATGAGCGAGTTCGCCCTTCCGGATATTCGGAGGCGGTTCCGTATCCCGCTGGACATTTTTATGTATCCTGCTGAGGAGAAAGAGCGAGCCAACCTCCCCCCTGCCGGGTTCACAACCATGAATTATCACACCTTGAAGGCTGGGCTCACCCTTCCCCTCCACCCTATAATTGGGCAGTTTTTGGCGGACACGGGCCTCGCCATTACCCAACTCACTCCGAATGCATGGAGTAATTTGTTGGCCGCCCTGACTGTCTTCGGCCTCGAGGGCTATGAAAACCGGCTGAGCACGGCGGAGATTAACGAGCTCTTCATCGTGATCAGACAAGTGAGGGAGGGGAAGGGATATTATTCTTTCCAAGCTCGCCCGGGGGGTAAATTTTTAGGCGACCTCCCCAACAAAATCCGGGACTGGAAGGAGCAGTTCTTTTTCATCGGGGGGGGATTGGCGAGCTTCCAACGGCCGCGGGGGGCGCATTCCCACCCCCGAGACCTACGGGGAGGCGAGCTGTAGGTGGCGTACCTTAGTGTGTGTGCGTCGGATTAGATTACTGATCTAATCTATCTTTTTACAGGTTTGAAGCGCCACAAGTCGAGCCTGGGGAAACTGGAGACTTCGATTGGCTTCGAGTTCGTGCGTATGGTGTGTTGCTTGAGGGAGAAGAAGGATCGCGAGATCGAACACTTGTGCCAACACCACTGCCGCAGGCTCACCGGCCTCATCACTTCACCACACCACCTCGTTGCTCAAGGTTTTGCACTTCTCCATTTTGAAGTTCTGCCAGCTTGATACCCCGTATAGTGAGGTCGCCTGACCTACTTGATCATTTTGTGCAGGTGCAGGTCCTACTGCCGAGCTTCCACCCATTGAAGTTCCTGAGGCCTACCATTTCCTAGCTCGGCAGCTTAGGATGGGTAAACCTCACCCGGGGAGAGAAGGCATCCCCTCCGGGGCGGTCCTGGATGCCACGAAAAAGCTCGAGCTGGCCAAGGCCGCTGATAAGGCCGGGGGTTCGGGCTCGCAAAGGACCTCGGCGCCTCCCCAGGCGAAAGAGAAGGTTGCTGCTGCCAAGAGGGGAGCGGGTCGAGGTTTGGATTCTGAACGGGGTGCCCAACCCCCTCCACCTCAGCAGACGAGGAGAGCTCTCCACCGTGGGGATGGCTCGTGGGTGGGCGAGGAAGAGACCCGCCCCGCCAAACGAGCTAGGGCCGAGGGCTGTTTCGGATCAACCCCAGCAGGGTCAGGGCGAGCCCTTGCTGCCCAATCTTGGAGCCCCCAACTCCTCAGAGTGCGCCCTCGCCGCCTCCCTACGGGGTCCCTATTCGGGATGATACCCTGCTTGGGCTCAACCCCGATAGGTTTGGGTAAGTGGGCGACCTCTTTGAAGTTGGAAGCCTTTGTAACTACTATGATTTTTGCTAACTGATTTGAGTATTGTGTAGGTACACTCCCCCCGAGTTCCGGCAGCGACCTGAATCTCTCCATATCGCTGAGCGGTGTAGGGCCCTGAGCTCATCGAGGGACCTTCCTGATGGGGCGGCTCGCCGGGTTTTTACTGAGGCCCCTAAGTACCTCTCCGCCTCAGAGCTCGGCATGATCGAGAGGCAGAAACCTACCGACAAGGCGAGGCTGGCGATGCACTAGGCCTGTGCGGCAATGGCAGCGGCCCAGCTCGTCGGCGATGATGTCGCCGCCGCTGATAGAGCTCGCCTTGATGCGAAGAGGGTGCTGACCAAGGTGGGCGACGAGCGAAAGAAGGCCCTCGAGGAGCTGGCGAGGGCAGAGACCAAGGTAAAGGCCTCACTGGAGGCGGAGCGGCTTGCTATCAGAAAAACAGAAAAACTACAGGCCGACCTCCGCCAACAACAGGCCGAGCTGGATGAAGCTCGCCGGACACTTGCTGCTCGGGAAGAGGAGCTCGCCCTGACCCGGGTTGAGGTAGGGCTCCTCCGTGATCAGAGCCGAGGGAACTCGGAGGAGTGCCGAAAGCTGCGGGAAGAAGTTGCTGCCAAGGCTTTGGAGATCGCCGAGCTCAAGAGCTGTTCTGACACCGCCATCACTCCTGAGGCACTTGAGCTCGCCGAGGTGGTCGCCACCGACAAGGGCTTCGTGCTCTGCTTTGCTGAGGTGATCCGCTCCTTCCAATGGGCGCGGATTAATAATGACAGTGAGTGGGAAGCCCTCGTCAGCGAGTTTGAGGATTGCTTGGAGAAGTCCTCGATCCCCCCAGGCACGGAGCTGAATATTGGAGACCTCGCGGGCTACGGGATCAATCTTGATGCTGCTCGTCAAAAGTTCAACATTATCCAGACGAAGCAGGTCTTGACTGCCGATCTCGCCCAAGAGACTGAAGGTGCTGAGGGGGATGCTGGGGGCGAGGCCCCGCCGACAATGGAGCAGATGCAGGAGGTCTGCGGGGATGCGATGATAAACATCAGCGAGCTCGGCACAAGTGGACTCTCCGGGAACATCACTTCTGATGCCGAGCTTGCCATGCCCATCCGCCAGGTCGCCCCCACTCCAGAGGTCGCCGACCCAGAGTCTTAGGCCCTCTTTACTATTGCTTTCTTAGTTTAGTTTTTATTTTCCAAGTTTTGGTAGGTCGTCGGGTTGCGGAGCTCGCCCAGAAGGAGCTCCATTTTTGTAGCCTTTGCTTTTTGCTCAAGTAGATTTAGCTCACCGGGTACGTGCAGCTCGCCCAGAAGGAGCTTTTTGTAGTTCAAAGATGACCAGCTGGCCGGCCTTTGTGGCCAGCACAACTACTTATACTTAGGATTTTTTCAGGCATATTTTTGGCTTGAAAATCTCTTAAGTATCTTTTTGAATATAAGCCGAGCATTTTTTGTCCAACTCTTTTTCTTTATGTATTTGCGCCTTTACGTTATAATTTCATAAATAGCTTATTTTTGTTTATTTTTCTGGTACATAATTGTTCGTCTTATTCTACTTTGAGAAGCGAATCGTTCGTTTTATGTCACTTACGACTACGAATTGTACCTCTGTTTTGAGAGTGCGTATTCTTCGTCTTACGCCACTTAGGGCCGCGAATCATTCGTCTTAGACCACTTAGGGCGGCAAACTGCACTTCGATTGATTCACGTTGGGCCATTGGGTTTCATGAACCTTGCCTTAGACGTTTTTTCGTCTTTTTCGCGAATTTTTCTAACTTATGGCAGTAGGTGCTTAGCAACCCTTTAAGAAGAGTACCTTCGCGACCTTGGGCATTTTGGCCTTTGCCTTCGAGCTATTTAATTACAACGCTTGGGACCTTGGTCCTTGCACATTGTGGATTTTTGAGCATGTGGGCGAGCTAGGTTTGGCGAGCTACCAGGAGCAGTAGGCGACCTGGTGCAGCTCGCCTGGTTGGAGAGCTGCACAGGTCCAAACACTTGGGAATTTTTCTGAATTTTTACAGCAACGTAATTTACATTGGTTGCCATCTATATTTCTGATGCAAACCTTCGACTAGTCTATTACAGGATTCTAGTTTATTAGTAGAACTTTTTTAGATGTGCCGAGCTCCAGGTGTATGATGAAGCTTTGCCTTTTGCGTCTTCTAGATCATAGGTACCGTTTGGCCAGGCTGCAGTGACCCGGAATGGTCCTTCCCAGTTTGAACCGAATACACCTGGTGGGGCCATTAATTTCTTTTTTAACACCAGGTCTCCGACCTTGAACTTTTGGTCTCGGACCTGAGAGTTGTAATATTTTTCCGCTCTGCGCTTGCAGGTGGCGTTTTTCATTTCTGACGAAGCTCTGGTCTCTTCGATCAGATCTTTTTCTACTGCCAAGGCTTCATCATTCTTTTCTTCATCGTACCCCACCACCTTCCAAGTTTTGTTCTGGACTTCTACCGGGACTACGGCTTCGGTCCTGAAGGTTAGGGCAAACGGGGTCTCCCCGGTGCTGGCCCTATAGGAAGTTCTATAGGACCATAGGACCTCCGGGAGTTCGTCTGCCCAGCTCCCCTTCTTTTCTTCGAGGCGGAGCTTCAAAATGTGTTTCAGGATCTTGTTCACCGCCTCGACTTGGCCGTTCGACTGGGGGTGATATGGAGTTGAGTAGTGCTTCTTGATGTTCCATGAACTGCAGAAGTCCCTCAACTTCTGTCCGTCGAACTGTCTTCCATTATCAGTGATGACCGACTGCGGGAGTCCAAACCTGCAGATCAGGTTTTTCCAAATGAAGCCGATCATCCTTTCTTGGGTTATGGTGGTGAGAGCTTCGGCCTCAGCCCACTTAGTGTAGTAGTCTACTTCTACGACAACAAACTTTACACCACCTCTGCCAGGTGGAAATGGGCCGATCAAGTCGATACCCCATTTCGCGAAAGGCCACGGGCGAAAAACCGACTTAAGCTGGTTGGCTGGGGAGTGGATGTTAGGTGCAAAAAGTTGGCACTTTCGGCACCTTCGAGCGAAGCTGATGGCATCTTTGCGAAGAGTGGGCCAGTAGTAGCCCTGTCTGATCATTTTATATGCCAATGCTTGCCCCCCAGCGTGACTCCCACAAATCCCTTCGTGAATTTCTTCTAACACTTCGGACCCCTGCTTCCTAGTTAGGCATTTGAGTAGGGGTAGAGAGAATCCACGTTTATAGAGTTGGCCATTCAGCAGCGTATATCTGGCAGCTTGCTTTACTAGCCGGCTAGCTTCCCAGGTGTCCACGGGGGTTGTTCCGTCTGTTAAGTATTTTTGGATTGGAGTGCACCAATCTTCACCACCTTCACTGTCCTCCTGCCCCCCACTCGAGGTTTGGTTTACTTTGTAGTCGAACGTCGAGGGGTTTTTTTAGTGTGGTGATCACAACCTCCGTGAACTCGGCTTCGCCATTGCTGGTAGCTAGCCGGGTTAGGGCATCTGCTTGTGTGTTTTCTAGCCGCGGTATCTGATTGATGTAGACCTGCGTAAACATCGAGATCAAGTGTGCAGCTATCTTTTGGTAGGTCATCATCTGCTGGTCTTTTGCCTCATATTCCCCCCGGACTTGGGATATTATTAGCTGGGAATCTCCGAAAACTTGAAGATTGGTTGCCCCCACAGCTAATGATAGCCTAAGTCCTGCTATCAACGCTTCATACTCCGCCTTATTGTTGGTTGCTCGAAAGTCGAACCGAATTGCGGAGGTGAAGACTTGTCTGTCTGGGCTGATCAGGACCACGCCGGCGCCTGCTGCCATGCTAGTTGATGATCCGTCCACGTAGAGATGCCACGGAGCTATACGCCCCCTCGTCGGATCTTGTGGGAAAGTTAGCTCGACGATGAAGTCGGCAAGTGCTTGTCCCTTGATCGCTGTTCGGGGTACGTAGGTTATACCGTATTGGCTGATCTCCAGTGACCATTTCAGCAGGCATCCGGCAGTGTCTGGGCGCTGTAGTATTTGACGCAGTGGGAACATTGTCAGCACCTCTACTGGATGGTCAAAGAAGTAAGGCCTCAATTTTCTAACACTCATCACCAGTGCATAAGCCAGCTTCTCTGTTGGGGTGTACCGCAACTCAGCTTCATGTAAGACTTGGCTCACGTAGTACACTGGGAGGTATGTTTTCACCTCTTCTTGGACCAGGACGGAGCTGATGGCCACCTCCGACGCGGCTAGGTATAGATACAGCTTCTCTCCAGGTATTGACTTCGACAGAACCTGTGTATCCGCCAGGTATGTTTTGATATCTTCAAAGGCTCGTTGGCATTCATTTGTCCAGACGAAGTGGTTTTTGAGGTGGAGCTTGTTGGCCTTGGCCGCCTCTTTGTACCTCCGTGTGTTTGCCTTAATTGACTCGAAAAATGGACGATTTCGGTCGCCGGACCTGGAGATGAATCTGTTCAGGGCTGCCATGCACCCTGTCGCCTTTGAATTTTTTTGGACGGAATCGGGTATACCCATCTCGATTATGCATTGGACCTGTGTTGGGTTGACCTAAATTCCCCGCTGGCTAACTAGGTGCCCCAGGAACTTCCCAGAGTGTACGCCGAAACTGGTCTTTTTGGGGTTCAACTTCATGTTGTAGTGGCGCAGTATGTCGAAGGTCTGTTTCAGGTGGTCCAGGTGGTCCTCCTTTCTCAAACTCTTGACAACTATGTCGTCCACGTACACCTCCGTGGATTCGCCAATGTGTTGGTCGAACATTTTGTTCACCAATCTTTGGTAGGTAGCTCCGACATTGATGAGTCCGAACGGCATCCTTTCCCAGCAATACATGTTCTTGTTAGTGTAGAACGCCGTGTGTTCCTGGTCATCTGGGTGTAGAGCTATCTGGTGATAGCCCGCAAAAGCATCCATGAATGTCATCATCTCATGGCCAGCAGTGCTGTCCACTAGCTGGTCAATGTGAGGTAAAGGGAAGTTGTCCTTCGGGCATGCTTTGTTCAGGTCTGTGAAGTCAATGCAGAGTCTCCACGTCCCATTGTGTTTCTTCACCAGGACGGGGTTCGAGACCCATTGCGGACACAGAGCTTCCTTGATGAGCCTGTTGTCTAACAACTTCTCTACCTCAACTGTTAGAGCTGCGTACTTGTCTGGTCCATACTTCCTCCGCTTTTGGCGTACAGGTCTCCTCGTCGAGTCTATGTTAAGTCTGTGGCAAGCATGTTCCAACGAGTTTCCCGTCATGTCTTTGTGAGACCAGGCAAACACGTCCAGGTTGGCCATCAAGAAGAGCTCCATCCTCGACCGGTACGGTTCAGGTAACTCAGAACCGATGAAAAGTTCTAAGTCCCTTTCCGCGTCCACCGGGAGTGCCGTCAACTCTTCCATGGGGGTTGCTTTTCTCTTTTGACTCTTCCACCTCGGGTCGCTGATGAACTCGTCCCACTCCCCTTGTGACATCTGTGTAGGCTCGTGGCCTATGCGCAGTTCGAGGTCATCGGGTTGGCTCTCAGCTTGGGCGAGCTCGTCAGCTGTGAACACCTCTGGTGGTCTGTCAGCTTGGGATGGTGTGGTGACTTGGGGAGTCGGGTCAACGTCCATTGGTGTGGGTTCTTGACCTCCCGCAGGTCCCCCACCTTGGGCCTCATCAGCTACCTCCATGGGAGTAGGCTGTTGTCCCTGCCCAGGTACCGACCCCTGCGCAGGTCTCAACACTTGGGTTTCTTCCAAGTCCTCCATTGGTGTCGGTTGTGTGTCTTGCACAGGTCCAACGCCTTGGTTGATTTCTGACAAATCGCCTACCTCCATCATCTCAGTTTCGACCGAGATGACGTCTAGGATGTTTGGCTCGTCTGTAGGAATCTGTACATCCTCTTCGAGGATGTGGACTTGTGTAACAGACTTCTTGACCCGGCCATCTTTGATTTGGAGTAAACACTCTCGGGCCTTTTTCTGGTCACCTTTTATAGTTCCGGCACCTTTTGGAGTTGGGAATTTTAAACAGTAGTAGTAGGGCGAACACGCCTCTTTGAATTCATTAATAAAAGGGCGGCCAAGGAACCCGTTGTAGGAGGACTGCTGGTCGACAACTAGGAAATCTATGAGCCTAGTCAGTCTCCTTTCGGGGTCCTCAGCCGATACAAGCTGGACGCTCTGCCTAACACTACCTAGGGGGACGGTTACAGCTTCTTCGAACCCCACTATCCTAGCATTGCTAGGTTCCAGATACGACTCAAAATCACCTAAGGCATCCAAGGTGGATTTGAAGAGAATGTTGGTGAATGCGCCGGTGTCCACAAGTAGCCTGTGAACTCGGACGTTCACGATGTTGGCGGTTATCACCAACGAGTCGTTGTGGGGCATCAGTACCCCTTCCAGGTCTGCCGCGGAGAACGTCAGCTCGTCAGTAAGCTGTGAGACGGTCCTGGGGCCGGAGCTGCCCTCCTGGACTTGATTTATGGCCCGGATTTCGGCCCTCCTTTTTCTCTTGGATATGGAGGATCCCCCGTCCAGGAGACCTCCGGCAGCTCCAATCTCTTCCTCAAGAACTAAGAGTTCCCGAGTACGCTCCATGTTTTGCTGAGGTTGGGGAGGTGCCCTCCGTCTGTGATGGGGACCAGGTTGGTCTGCTTCCTCCTCCTCGTCATCGGAGGTAGCCCTCCTCTCGAACCTCGGTCTCTTAGCTGGGGCCTTTTTCACGAACTCGGCCAATTTCCCCTCCTCGTAAAATTTCCAGAGTTGCTTGAGGAGGTCTCGGCACTCGCTGGTGAAGTGGCCGATGACCTGATGGTAGGCACAGAATTTGTTGGGATTGAGCTTTGTGCGGTCCTGGCGGATTCGCCTCGGCTCTTCCAGCATGGCCTTGCCTTTGACGGCAGTGAAGACGTGGTCAACGGAGACAGTGAGGACCTGGTTGAGCTTTTCTTTGAGCTCATCTCCCTCGCCAAAGGCCTTCAAGTTCCGGGGAGCTTTGTAGGTGCCCCCGGACTTCTTCCAGTAGGGCTTCCTTTCCTCGTGGGCACCAACTTCTTTCAGTAGTGCCTCCTGCATAGCCACAAACACCCCCGCCTTGTGGCGGAATTCGCTATAAGTGTTGGGACATGCGAGGTGCATCTCCTTCCAGAGGTCCGTGCCCCTCCTGAGTCCGGCCATCACTGCGACGACCTTGGTATCTTCACTCACTGGCTCGCCTTCCAGCAGAATTTTATCGAACCTTTCTAGGTACTGCTGGTCGGTCTCGCTCTCGCCTTGGTGGATGTTGGCGAGTCTGTGTTTCTGGGTAAGGTAGGACCCGAACCCAGAGAAGTGGGCCAGGAACTTCCGTGAGAGTTGGCCAAATGAGCAGATTGACCCCGGGGTGAGTGAAGAGAACCATCGGTGAGCTCGATCCCCTAGGGTCAGCGGGAAGTTCCGGCACTGGGTGGAGTCGGTGGCACCGACCGAAATCATGAAGTCCGCCTACTTGGCCAGGTGGACTTTCGGGTCCGATTCGCCTTCGTATGCGGACATCACTGGGAATTGAATTTTCTTCTGGACCGGTGCGCGGAGGATGGCAGGTGCCAATGGAGAGGTGGGGAGAGCCGTGGCATCAGGTCCGCCAGACTTGGCTGCTACTTGTGCTTGTAGCATTTCAACAGCCTTTTTCAGTGAGGCCAGCTCGTCATCTCGGGTCACCTTCGGTGAAGGGTGCTCAAAGGTCGTGCGTCTCGCGGACGCACGTCCCCGAGGTGCCTCACTCTGGGGTGACCTCTCAGTGGCGGGCTGGAATTGACGTTCACCGTGGGGGTCCAGTCGGTCAGTGGCGGGTCTCCTCAGCCTTTCGTGGGCTGATCTGCGTGGCTGCTGATCGGAGTCCCCATGGGACGCAGCTGGGGCCGCCATACGCTCATTCTCTTCGTATCTTGGGCCCAGGCGGCCTTGTAGGACTTCCCTCCTTTGTGATTGTGATTGGTGGGTGCCAGATGCCCCGATGTAGGCGGACTCCCTTCCAGTGTAGGGAGCAGGACCCTTCTCCACCATTTTGGCCTTGCAGGTTCTCTCCCTGCGCTGGCGAGCCTGTGCCGAGCTCACCTCCTGCTCGGTGGGGAGTACGCTGTAGTCCCCTCTGGTTTGGGTGCCCTGAGTGGGCCTGGTCTGCTCCCGGGTTTCGGCGGCTGGAGTTCACCTGGGTACTAGGGCGAGCTCGTCCTGCTGTTGCTGCTGCAACCTTTGTAAGGTCACGATGGTGCGTTGGAGCTCGTCAGGATTGCTTACCAGGTCCCTCAGAGCGGGGGCCAAGTCCTCCTGGGTCACCGCAACTCGCGGAGGTCGAGGAGCTGTGGTGCTCTTCTGGGGAGGTGGTTGTGAGGTCTCCACCACCTGGCGTGAGGTCTCCACCTCGGCCTGGTTTTGATCACCCCCTTTAGACCTTCCCGCAGCGGCGGAGGCTTGTCCCTTGGCGGCTCGAGTGTTAGCCATTTTTGGGTTTCGGAGGGGGTAGCTTACTGCAGGTCGTCGAGATGGAGGGAGGTCGCCGGTGTGATGGTCGTCCAGCTTAGGTGGAGCTGTGCAAGTTTTCGTCTAGCCTCGCGTGTGACAAATTATCCAAAATTCGGTTAATTCGTGTGCACGCGCGCGTTTGAAAACTTGTTCCGGGCTGATTTCGTGAAATCCGAAGACTCAGGTTTTTGCCCGGAAATCTGGGTTCTTCGTTCAAGGGATGAAGGTGTATGTGTATCTTCAAGTGTTCTTGAGTTTTATCAAGAACACCTTCAAATCTTCAAACCTTCAACCAAACCCTAACTTTTTCGTTCTTGAGATTTTTAATTTTTCAGGTTCGAGACCACCCTCCTTCTAGCGCCAAATTGTTGATAGAATTTACCGATTGTGTTTGTTTATGTGGCTTCACCACAGATTAATTCTACCAAACAATAATCTTATGATTTTATGTTCTTGGGGAGGGAGAGCAGAGAGTTTAGAGAGAGAAATATTGCAATGAAGATTGTATTGATTGTGTGAAACGTGAGAATTGTGTGAATAGTACAAGAGAGGTCTTATTTATAGGTGTGTGAGTGTGAGACGGTACCTTACGAGCCTATGTGGCTTCCGGTGTTGACGAGGGTTCCTTACCCTCGTTTCGATCTCTCACACTGTTTCCCCTATCACGCCTCGTCCTACTACTATGCCTTAGACTAGATGGGCCTCATTAAAAACCTCACCGTAAACCACCCTTGTGGATAAATCGGACGGAGGGAAAAAGAGTGCGCCACCGGGGCTCTACTGACAAGGGGCGAGCTCCCAAGCCTTGACCAGATTCCAGAGTATCGCACAGTGATGTACCACAGTCGGGCGAGCTCTGGTCCTTCCACAGATGGGCGAGCTCTAATCCACCACAGACGGGCGAGCTCTGGACCTTCTCCAGCACGGATGGGCTCTGGAGACCTGGTAAACCTTGGGGATTATTTCTGAAACTGACATATTAGTTCGCCATATCAATAGGCCACAACCGTATTGTCTCTACCTTCGAAACATTCATGCCAATACATGTCGAAAAAATATGAAAACCCAAGAAGAGCACACTATCCACCAAGGAAGAACATTTCTTTGGAGATGCATAAAATTTTTCAGCCCGAAGGATAAGAAGAACAACCCGTAAATGACCCAAATGTTCATCCACCGAAGCACTATACACCAAAATATCGTCAAAATAGACCACCACACACGTGCCAATTAAAAAACGTAAAGCCTGATCATCACGCACATGAACGTACTTGGAGCATTAGAGAGGCCATATGACATGACCAACCATTCAAATAATCCTTCACTCGTCTTAAATGCAGTTTTCCATTCATCCCCAGGGTGGATGCATATTTGATGATAGTCACTCCGAAGATCCAGCTTACTGAAAATAGTTGCACCACTTAGTTGGTCAATGTTCCAATATTTTCCAACACAAAAAATTAAACAACCGCAAGTGTACGGTGTCAATCATAGGATGGTAAATACGAGTCGATCCCACGAGGAAGGGTTAGTGTAAAAATGTTATGAGATGGTTTTGTTCTTTCTAGAAAAGATCACTTAATGAAGGTTGTTTTGAACTAAATCTATTTCCAATTACCAACTAAAATGTCACTAGCAATAATTAAAAAGAATAGAAACTAACAAAATGATCAATCAAGTCTAATGCAAACTTAACTCACAAAAATAACAACTAACAAACAATGGAGAAAATAGGTCCTAAGGCATATGCAATATCTAGAAATCCATCTATGGCTAACAATTCATTCAAGTGGTTGTGTTCATTTTCATAGGGTTGATCACTAAAGTAGAATTAATCAGTTTTTCAATCCAATTAATTCAAAGAAAATGTAATATAAGCATGTATTTCTACCTAACAAATACTACACAATCCACAATAGCACAAAAGACCAATTAAATCCCTCCTAATGATTTATCATTTTCTCAAACTAACAATCAATTAGGTAGCATGCTTAGGTTCCATTAATGAAATAAATCTTTCAATCTTATCTCACTAACATAGATAAACACATTATCATGGCCAATAATAACATGCTTGCAATTAATATTAAGCATACTAATAAAAATATCCCACAAACACCACTTAAACAAAATATTAAAACATAAACTTCAATCCAAATATTTACATAGCCCTAGAACCAAAAGTGTTCTAGCCAAATACCAACATAGTCTCAACAATTACAAAATTAAAATGCTCACAAAAATAAAACAAGGGAAAAGGAAGCTTAGTCTCTTGTAGATGGTGAGGGATCAAAATCCTAGCTCAAGGCCTCTTTTCATGCTCCAAAATGATGAGAAATAAGAAAATATGTGAAGAACACCTTCTAGTGTGTGTGACTATGTGCTGAAAGACTGCAGGAATTTCTTGTGTGTGTTCTAAAATCTGAATTTGGGTATTTATACCCTTTGCAATTAGGGCACAAAAACCAAGACATAAAAATTACCACAATTCTCCCAACTCTTAGGAATCTCTGATCGTGTATTGCTGAAGAAATGGGCTGCAAGAAATGGGCCTCAAGCCCAAGTGTTTTTCTGAAATTTTACACTTGCACGATTTCACACCTTGAGCACGGGTCATGCTTAAACTCCTCACCCGTGCATAATTCTTCAGCTGATACTGTTCGGATGAAAAATAACAGCACGGGTCGTGCTCTGACCTCTACCCGTGCTTGTTCAAAATCAAATTACACAAACACGGTCTGCACCTTGAGCACGGGTTGTGCTTAAACTCCTCAACCGTGCATAATTCTTCGAATTATGTTGATCGGTTTGCCAAATGAAGCATGGGTAAAGGCAAAGTTAAGCACGGGTTCGCACTAAAATTGAAAAAAAATGTTTTTACCTTTTCTCAGCAACTTTTCAAGTGGGTAGCAACTTTCTTCTTCAAATGAACAGAGCATGTGTACTGTGAATTGACGGCAGCTTCCTGGTGGCTGCTCTCTCGAATTCCAGCGGCAATGAAGAGTAGGGGGAGTTCCAGTGTGGAGGTTAGAGTGCGACGAACAAATAGGGACGACAGATTCTCTCTCTTTTTCCCTGCGAGATGCGGCTGACAAATGGTCATGGTTGTGCTGATGCAGGGGACTCTCAATTTCCGGCGATGGCAAGATGGAAACAGGGCAGTGCTGGGTCTTCTTCTTCACGGGGTTGCCGGTGAGAGGTTCGTACAGGGACGGAGGTTGAGCGACATATTGGCGGCGGCTGCTTCTAGTCGAGGCTGTTGGGCAGATGAGAAACAGAGATGGGGCTTTCCGGCATCGTCTCCGGCCAATTAATTCCAGAAGTAAGGCTTCTATTCCGACAACGAAGACTTCCATGGATTCCGACGAAGAATAATTTCCCAGCTTGTGCTTTGGACTCCGGCAAGTGGAGTCGTGGTGGTTCGAATTGTGACATCTTCTTTTTTTGATTGTGAGATAATTATGGTGAGGATGGATGAATTGTGTGGAGCATAATGAGGGCACGTCTTCTTTCCTAAATTGTTGGTCAAACACAGAAGAGTAGTCAATGCCTTCATTCCAAATTGTAATATGTACAGCTGCATCTAAGAAAATCGATTGGGCTCAATTCTTGACTTCAACTATTTAAATAAATGGGCTTAAACAAATTTAATTAAGATGGGCTTTTAATTAATAAAATGAATGAAAAAATTTCAATTAAGTCCATATAGTATATCAACAATTAAATTGAGCCCATCTTATCTTTTCCTCTAAAATTGCAACACAAAAAAAATATTTTCTCAATTAGCTTCACCAATTAGATGACATGTATTTGCTCCAAAAATCCTAAGTTTTCCTATAAAAGTAGCAAAATACACACATTTCTCATATCAAGCACAATTGATCAAAATCAAGTGATAAAAAAATGAAATTACAGTTAAAATATGCAATAAAAGCACACTAAAATCATGCAATTTTCACCCGAATCAGTCAAGAAGATCATCCAATCTGGGAATATGAAAATGGTATTGAATAGTAATCTTATTGATAGCACGACTATCCACACACATGAGCTAAGTTCTATCCTTCTTTGAAATTAGGAGTGCAGGAACTGTTGATGTAATTTTCGTTAACACAATTATGTGGCTATAATAACATCGATTACACCAACAATAAGCTGAAATATGCGATTATGTGAGGTTTTATGAGTAAGCAGGTAGGTCATTTATATAAGCTCGTCGTTCGAGCAGAACTTCGTTAGGGTAAAACTTTCGTATCCTTATTCGAATGAATTCAGTTACATTATATAGGAAATACAAGCTGCTGGATCGTCACCAGCCTACTTCATCATAAACTGCTGGTCAGCAGTCTGCTTCACTAGAAGCTGCTGAACAGCTACCTGCTTCACTATAAGCTGCTGACTCGTCACCAGCTTAACAACTGGCGACTCATCAGAGCGTTCTTCGATCTGGTTCTTTCCTCATGCTTGATCAATCCTCTTGGACACGTCAATCCGAACTTGATTAATTACTTCCTTAAGCACGCACGTCGATTATTTCATTAACAGTTGCCCCCTAGCCTGATGTTTGTTTGAATTGTTGGATGAATAACGAGCATCAGGCTATTTGGATCTTCGCAAGATTTCTCTAGTGCAAGGAAGTAGATTGAGCTTGAATTGATCTGTCTTCCACTTTGTTGGCTTCTTTGGGCTTGTATTTCCTTGTATTCATGCATAGATGCATCAGATGTGGCTTCGCAGGATTCTATAACCGTGTAACGAATACATAGAAGGACACTACATGCCTCATTAAAAACTTAGCCGTAAACCACCCTTGTGGATAAACCGCTCGTAGGGAAAAAAAAGTACTGTGCAATCCTTCTAGATACCCATAGGTTATTTTGAATGCCTGCGTTCATTGTTCCATTCGTGCGGGTAGAATGAGCATTGACTTCCTATGTTCCTTTATACTTGGAAGTAGATGCATTTGTAGCTTTTCGATCTTTCTGGAGATCTTTTGTGCTTTGTTATTGCCGAAATATTTGATGTATAGTTTCTTGCGAGCGCTTCCGCTTGATTGCTTTGCGACTTTCGATGTGGTATCTGGCCCTGCTTGTTTCATACTGATGGATGAAATTTAGCCAGCTGAGATGTCACCATTCACTCCGGTTGAAGGATAAATTACTCCTGCCGCTGGTGAATGTGCCACCAACTGTTTAGGCTTGTTTGCTTTAGCAGCTTTGCTTCCTTTTGCGGCTTTCTTTATTCTCTTGATCAGGATGCTTTTGATGTTTTTATTTCATTGTCGTCGAACATTTTCAAGGAATGAAATGATCATCCTGCCTACCTGTTTATATTGCCCGTTCTTTTTATGGTGCTCGTTTTCGCATTCTACTTTTCTGTATTCGCGTAATAATCTATTAGGTTGTAACGATCTGCACTCTTACGTCAGGGCGCTCGATTGGGATTTTATGCTTTACTATCCTTTTGGAGTATTCACTACGCTGCTGATGGATTTTACATTTCTATCCCGAGCTATTCTGGAGTGTTTAATGTGCCATCCTGTGGAGCGCGCACTGAGTCCATTAGGATGAATATTTTTTAAACACCGTCGGCCCAATTAGGGTAGACTTATAATGGTCGATCATGCTCAATTCTTGATTGGGATGTGTTAGGTGTCTGACACCGAAACTTATCCGCTCAAGAAGTGCAAGATGCTTCGCTCTCGTTTAGGACATTTATGGTCTCTGACACCTTTTATGTCGCTGTATGAGGAGCGTGCCTGGCAAAGGGCGCATTTGACTAAGAAAGCCACTTTCAGGCAATTCCAAGTAGGACTGCAATCCTTCCTGGTCTTTGCTTATCGAAAAAAGATTGTCTTTCATATTTCATTCGCCGTTGACGTAACAAAACACACATCGTGGCGTCAGAGACCACAGCTTCCTTTACCCGATGCTTGTGATCAGTATGAATTTAAGTTTTTTCTTCTTGATGACTTTGTGTATCTGTCTGTCCCTCAGTGTAGTGTTGAGGCATCAATGGTTTCGTGCTTGCATACCTGTTCATCGAATTGTTCGTCTGAGCGCTTGAGCTGCCTGCTTGAGTCTTGCTTGAGTCCTGAGCTGCCTGCTTGAGTTAGACAACCCAGCTTGCCGTCTTTGACCTACATGTCTCCTGATAATTTGTTGTTTTCTCGTTGTAGATCAAGACGTTATAGTTGTCATTCCTCCCGTTTAATACTTTCTGTCAGAGAGTAATGACTCTTGATACCGGACTGAACAAACGCAAGATGGACCCTGCTATCTAAAATGGTGGTGTTACAGAAGAAGAGAGGAGCTCGAATCCCGGCACCACCAGCGCCTGCGCCTGCCCTGGTTGCTCCTGATGTTGCACCTGTTGCTCGAAAATATCCGCCGAGAAAATCAAACGCAACAGAGGAAAGAACTGATCTTTATCAACATTGCTTCATGCTTGCTTCCTAGCCCCCATTCAACTGTTGATTGTGATTTATGATCAGGAGTTGAATGATTTGAAATTTTTATTGTGAATTACCAACCTGCATTGTTGATAAAGAATAGTATAATTTCCTTCAAGAAGGATTATCGCTTCAAGAAGGCGCATTGCCTGTGTAGGCGGATTCATGCCTCTAAGAGGTGCATCGCGACATCGTCTATAAAGACGGAATAATCATGCCTCTGGGAGGCGCATCGTCAATATGGCGGAATGGACATCGCGAATAAAGACGGAATACTCGAGTCTTCTCCTATAAAGACGGAATTATCATGCCTCTGGGAGGCGCATCGCCTATATGGGTGGCATCGTCAATATAAGCTAGATATCATTACCTATAAAGATGGGATAGAAGGATCGTGTGAGATTGCTCGCTAACCTTTAAGAAGGCTTGCGAGTAATAGAGACTTGCTAGCTCGTGGAGCTTTTACGCAAGATTTTACCTGTGACTATAAAGACGGAATAGTCGCCTGAATTATTGCTCGGAGGCATTTGGTGGGGGCAGTTCTCTCTCTTGGACAGATGCCTCGAGAATTTTACCTGGTGATATATCTGTGACCTCTCTTCCTTAATGCTTTAGGAAGTGTCGATGTAGCTCTGGTTTATATTGAGATCAAGGCCTTTGTCGTAATAATGTTGATGAAGGCTACTTTCCTTGAGATGGATATATCTTCCAGTATGTGCCAGTTCCTCCAAACTATTTGTTTGTGCCAGATATTTCTGATGGAATCAACATATATCTTCTTTGTTGAGGTGTTGGCAGCTTGTGATGTGGATGATCGCTTTGGAGTGAACAAAGAGATAAATGTGTCATCTACCAAAGCATGGCTTGAGAGGATGAAAACTCTATTTATCCGAAGATAGTTGGAGTCTTCTTCATGAAGTGTGATGACTGGCAATCCTTTGAAAGGAATTCTTGAGGTTGGCTTGCCGTTCCATGCACTTGCTGGTGTAGTATTCAATGTTATGATGATACGCATAATATCTTTGCGTGCTAAACCATCGTGCTGGAAGGCATGCACTTCTTAATTTGTCGTCGACTCTTCTATTGGTGTTGCGCGCTTTCAAATAGGCTCATCAACATTTACATTCCAATCTGAGTTTGAAGTCTTGGCTGAGAAGGCACTCGTTCGGTCATTCGCCGTTGAGGTGCCTCTCAGGCGCTGATTCTGCCAGGATTGTTGTGTCTTGATTATGTTCTGCCCTTTGTACGTTTTCTGAATGTTCGACCTCCATTGGTACTACTTTGTCTCACAAAGTAGCCAACTTCTTGGGTCCCAGTTCAGTTCTTACGGGAGAACTTTCAAGAAACATTTCGCATGATTCTGCAACACAGGAATTTTGCATGTTGTTAATGGCATATATGGCATATTATTTTTGCATTTATCTTGTACAAAAAGATAAACTGAAAGTCCCGCCCTTTTGTACAAGACGTATATATATGTGATGAAAACTTCCCCGATATTAGAGTTGATGGATTAGGCGATTTGTGGCCTTGTCGTTGGGGATAATTCTCCGTCTTCATAAAATCTTTGCTACAGCCGCAACAAGTCTTGGAATTCATCTGTGTTGTGGTTGATATTCTGATGACATGAAGTAACAAATTGGGAGAATTTGTACCTACTTTGGATTTCCAAGGACATGCAAAAAGTGATAATAGATCCCGTCATTAATCTTATCTTCGTAGTACTTGTTGGGATTCATTTTGCTTTTGATCTTTCAAAGAATAGCTAGGAGTTCCTTACTATTGATGATATTGTTGGGACGTCGAGTGTTTGATCCAGTCGTTGTCCTCTTTCTGCCCCCTACTCGAAGTTTGATTTATTTTGTAATCAAACATCGAGGGTTTTTGTAGTTTCGTGTCAGCTCTACTTCTTCGCTGTCAGGCCAATGTGTCTGCCTGTGTAATCTGATTCCCGAAGTGAAAATTTGTCTGTTTAGGCTTATCAATGCTACACTGGCTCCTACTGCTGTGCTTGTCGATAATTCATCGACATAAAGGTGTCATGGAATTATACGTCCCCTCATCGGATCTTGTGGGAAAGTTAGCTCGACGATGAAGTCGGCAAGCGCTTGTCCCTTGATCGCTATTCGGGGTGCGTAAGTTATTCCATATTGGCTAACCTCTAGTGACTATTTCAACAAGCGTCCTGCCAAATCTCCGGCCGATGCAGTATTTGCCTCAATGGGAATGTTGTCAATACATCGTCTTCACGCTCAGGTGGAGGCTCCGATAAGTAGTGCTCAAATGTCATTTTTCTTTCTTGACATTTTGATTGACCCATTCTACATCCTTTTATTTTTCTATTTTCCCAGATCAGGGCATTGTAATCGTTCGGAGTCTGATTCTCCCTCGTTCAGCTTTATTGTCAAATGTTGGACTTCTTCTTGAATGGATGCTTCTGGGATAATAGGAAATTGAGGCGATGTTGGTGATTATGAGCTTATATTGCCCTCTGAATGAGTTGATAACTTTATTTCTAGGTTGAACTTTTTATCTTTAGAGGATCTATTGTCGGGAAACTCTTCATGATCCAATCGTCTAAGCGAGAGGATTCACGCAGTCTTTCACTCTGAATAGATACTCCAGATATTCATTGCGACCCATTTGCTTTGTGAGGATCTAGCTTCTTCACCAACAGTTGCCTTGACCTGTCTTGGGCGGGTCATCATTCTGTAACGTCACTCCATGATGAGTTATGTATTGATTTCTCAGTGTTCTTTAATTGTATTTGCTTGAGAAGTATGGATTGGAGCATTTAACTTGGAGCTTTGGGCACTTCTTCTTGAACAAGGTTCGCCAGTCGATGCTTTTGAGTGAAGCACGATGCTTCGGATCAGATCTTCCTTCATATGGATTTGTTGCCGGGTACTAGATCTTCGGCAGGATCTGTGCCGAACGAACAATGGGATTTGTAGGGTTGAATTGTAGGGTTGAATCGTCCTCCGAGCGTATTGGTCTTCGATTGCTTTCTTCATTGACAACAAGATTGCATCTGAAGTCTCTCCGCTAGGACGTGGAGGCCGTTCCTTTCGCTTAAAGCGAGGGGAGCCGGACACTTGGTCGCTTGGGTGTGACTTCGTTGGAATCTTAGCTGCCTTTTGAGCACCTTCAGGGCCTAACCTTTCCGTAGCGGGCCAACGCAACCGTTCTCGTACTAACGGTTGCCTTCCTAGATCTGATTCTTGTATGCGACTCAGAGGACGAGAAGTCGACACGGCTTACCCGTATGACTTTTGATCCCGTCGCTCCGCCAACTAGTTCTACAGGGTGCTGTGACTGGATTCATCTACTACACTCCAGGTTCGTCTGCCTTGTGGGCCCAGTCGATCTGTTATCTTTTGCTTCTCACGTTCCTCTTGTCTTCTCTGTTGCTCGCTGTCAGCCTCGGTCTCGGGTTGACACTGAAAACCCCGTTCAAGAACGGGTTCCGGTTCAGGTCGCATCCCAGAAGGACCGGCGGCTCCCTGTTGCTGCTGCTGCTTCAGTACCCTGGGCAACTGGAACTCCGGTGTGTTCTGCCTGTTGCCTGTTTATTGCTGCCCCCTGAATTGCTGTTGATTGTTCAGGCTCTGGTGCTCTTTGATTCTAGTGGTTGTTGTTCCCCAGTGTGATGTCATCCGGGGTTGAGAAACTTCTCGAGATATTTTATGTAATGTCAGCTGCTTTCTGACGAGCAGGTGAACAGGTGAGCAGGCGAGCTGATGCGTTGGTGAGTAGGTGAGCAGGTGGCGAACAACTAGTGTAACTCTTCGCAGGTCCGCTAATTTTTTATTTTTAAATTCTTCCAGTTGCGAGCAAAGGTCTTCAAGGATAATTGGCAATTCTTCTGGAAATATATCGATAATTTTTTTGCAAGCAAATATATTCTTCGTCATGCAACTGAAATTAATCTTCATGGTCACCAATTTTCTGCACTTTTTGAACTGTGATTGATCTTCGTTGTCAGGGCTTCACTTCTTGAATTTAATTGCTTTAGTAAGCAATTCTTCTTCTGGGAATTTAATTACTTTAAAAAGTAATTGTTTCCGCTAGGAGTATAATCACTTGAAGAGGTAATTGTTTCCGCTGGGAGTATAATTACTTAAAGAAGTAATTGTTTCCGCAGGGAATTTAATTACTCTAAGAAGTAATCGTTTCCGCAGGGAATATAATTACTTGAAAGTAATTTTTTATTCCTTGAATTAATCATGCAAATAATTAATTTTTATTTTGCAAGACTAATTTATTTGAGATGGGCCAAAATTATGAGTCTTAAGTTTAAATTGGACCCAATTAAATTATAGGCCAAATTACTTAATTCTGCCCAAATATTAATAGTTTACTAATATCGATGCTCAGGAAAACGTCGATCTGGGGAACGCCACGCGGTACCGATGAAATTTCAGCGAGTTCAAACTCCTTCGTCTTCCCCGATTGACAAGATACACAGTGGGGTGTTTACAGAGACATAATTATTGATTGCAAGCGCATCGGTAAACTATCGACGAACGGTTTCCAGCAAGAAAATTGACGATATATTGCGGCGTCACAAAAATTAAACTTGTTACCTTTCAGCGGCCAGAATAACTTCATCCAAGGTGGTCGTGAATTTTTCCGGCAACCCAGTAGTTTCATTTCTTCCACGAACTTCATCAAAATTTAATAAATCGGAGGTTCGAGCCCTCCTTCTAGCGCCAAACTGTTGATGTAATTTTCGTAAATGTGATTATGTGGCTATAATAACATCGATTACACCAACAATAAGCTGAAATAGGCGATTATGCGAGGTTTTATGAGTAAACAGATAGGTTGTTTTTATAAGCTCGTCGTTCGAGCAGAACTTCATTAGGGTAAAAATTTCTTATCCTTATTCGAATGAATTCAGTTACATTATATAGGAAATATAAGCTGCTGGATCGTCACCAGCCTGCTTCATCATAAGCTGCTGGCCAGTAGCCTGCTTCACTAGAAGCTGCTGAACAGCTACCTGCTTCACTATAAGTTGCTGACTCGTCACCAGCTTAACAACTGCTGACTCGTCAGAGCGTTCTTTGATCTGTTTCTTTCCTCGTGCTTGATCAATTCTCTTGGACACGTTAATCCAGACTTGATTAATTACTTCCTTAGGCACGCACGTCGATTATGTTATTAATAGGGACGACGCAAGTACTCAAACTTTCTCTAATCCCACCATGCTTTAACAATTCCTCAACCTGCCTGCGTAACTCCTCATGTTCAGCCGGGCTCATTCTATAATGAGGACGGTTAGGTAATGATGCCCCAGGAGTTAAATTGATTTGATTTTGAATGTCGTACAGGGGTGGCAACTCATCAGGTAACTCAGAAGGGAATACATCTATAAATTCCTGGAAGAGAGGGAGTACTGCAGGAGACATAGTGGTGGCCTCCAAACCACAAAATAACACTAAAAACACAACATGTGACTCACGCATCTCAAGCTCAAATGCATGACATTTCAGCAGCAAGACATTGTCACGGGGAGGAGGTGGGACAAGAGGGTTATGATGCAAGACAATACGCAGCCCATTAAAAAGAAAACTGTAAGTATTAAGGCGGCCGTCATGAATAATCACATGATCAAACTACCATGGACGACCCAGTAATAGATGACACGTATCCATCAGAACAACGTAACACCAAATTGAGTCCACATATTTACTCCCAATTGAAAAATTAATAAACACACGACGGGGAAACTGAAACGGTACTACCTTTCTGAAGCTAAGCAAGGGAGTATGGAGTCGGATGAGGTTTCGTAACGAGGCCGAGTTTCTCTACAGCCACAGTAGACATCACATTCTCGCAGGCTCAAGAATCAATAATAAACCTGCACACCTTGCCAAGAACGGTGCAAGAAAATTCAAAAATTTGATTCCGTTGAGGAGAAGAATTCTCCACCGGGGGAGATAAATAAATGTGTCGTGCAACCAGTAGTGGACCCAAATCCCAGACACGTGCTCTTCAAGAATTTTATCCCCCATGACCGAATCCCACACAGGGGGTGTCTCCTCAGATATGTCACCATGTTCATCGGTAAGGAAAGCACGAGAAGAACCACCTTTAGGACAGGCTGATTGGCGGTGACCTGGTTCACCACAACCAAAACAACGAAGAGAAGGTGCTGAACGTGGAGGCTACGATGTGAGGGTGCTTGTTGTTGGCGAGGTTGGGCAGGTGCAGCAACAGCCGGGGTGGGGGAATTTCCAACAGGCTTGAATGGGATGGATGGCTTGAGCGCGAATTGTTTCTCCAACAACAACGCACGTTGATGTGCCTCCAAAAGATCAATAGGTGAAAATAAGGAAAATGTGTCCTGAAAATTTTGACATAATCCACCGATGTAACGAGTTACCAATTATTCCTTCGATTCGCGCAAATCCACCCGAGACATCAAAGAATAGAACTCCTCGGAGTAGTCGTCTACAGACTTCGAACCTTGGCATAAACCTTGCAAACGAAGGAAAAGCGTTCGAGAATAGTTGTAAGGAAGAAACTCAGACTCCATTTTCTTCTGAAATTTATGCCAATCCACTATTTTCAATTTCCATAAACGCTCACGCGTGCATTTTAATTGTTGTCACCATGCTGCGGCACGACCCCGAAGCCGAGTTGCCACCAGGCCAACACGACGGGTGGATGGGACATCTTTAAAGTCCAATATATCCTCTACGTTCGTCAGCCATTCCAAAAATCTGCTGGCTCCATTTAACTCGTAAATTCAGGAATATGCACTCAAATCCCTAATTCCTAGCGTGGCGGGTCTCGCGGATTGCGAACATGAAAATCATCGCGAGCAAAGAGGTTTTGCATGGATAAACTTTCTTCATCCACAAATTCGTGAACAGACAAATTGGGGTCTTCATCCGCAAGGTTCATCCCGCGATTGTCGACAAGATTGCGATGACGGGGCTGAAGGTTGGCCAAAGCCTGAAGGATTTCAATGTGTTGAGTGCGCATATCATCCATAGCCCAAGTTAGGGTTTCAATCTGATGCTGCATAGCTGTCGTCTCCAAGGCACGCTCAATAGCAGGTTGACGTCTCAGAGGCATCGTCCAATCAAAACCTAGTCTCTGGATACCAAACTGATGTAGCAAAATTAAAAGACACACGAAGATAACAAAAGAATGTTCGTCTTGACACTACATGTACTAGACGACACTCTCGGGAATAACCCTGATTGATAAATATTCATAAATCGCTCTAAAAAATAAGCGAAGTCTAATAAATAGTAACAAGATGGGCTAAGGCCCATATGC
>JAPKLY010002459.1:0-24828 GCA_026898435.1 Prunella vulgaris | reverse complement strand
GTTTAAAGGAATTGATTGTACTACTCATACCAACAAGGTGCATCTTCTTTTTTGGTGTCCATTGTGAAAGAACTCTAAAGTTAAGCGTGCTTGGCTTGGAGCAATTTCATGATGGGTGACCCCCTGGGAAGTTCTCAGGGTGCGTGCGAGTGAGGACATAAGCACGCTAGAAAAGACCTGTTTTGGTTTGCGAGGATAGTACATCAGTTCTACTCAGCGCAACCGATCCAACAGTTTCCCTTGCTTTGGCAAGTTATTTTTTACAAATTGATCCATCTCTGTCTCTGATAGGGACGAGTTATGAGAAGAGGCTCTCTCTACTCAGACTGGAATTTATCTTTCTTGCTAAGGAAAGGTAAGTGTTTCCTTTTCCTATATTAGTTATCAACATTTTCTTCAAGTTGTTCGATTTCAGTTATAACAAACGTTCTCCAGAACTTCAAGAAGTTTTAACTTTAAAAACAACAATGCCCTTTTTATCATACACATAATCTTCTTGAGACAAATCAATTCTATAAGTTTTTAAAATGCTCATAAGCTCATTATGACTTAAAAAATCAGCGCTTGTAGGTTCTTCTATGGCACATACTTTACCATTAAATCTCTAGAAAGTGTAGGAAGGGTTTTTTTACTAACCTGATGTTGGAAATTGGATCTCCAAGTGATTGTAGTTCATTCACCATCTCATAGAGTCATTCTTTATAGGAAGAAATTTTCTCATTATTTTGTATCCTTAGGCCTTCAAACTTTGTGTTCCGCAACCTTGCTTTTACTCTACAGACAATACCAGAACCTTCACAATGTTCTTGTAGTCTTTCCCAAGCTTCTTTTCTGTAAACAAAGTTTTGGATTAGGTTAAACATCACAGTATCAACGAAAGAGTTGATTGTGTTGATAGTCTTTGAATTGTAAAATGACAAATTGTTCTCCTCCATGGTTCATTCGAGTTCACTCTTTAGGATCTGGTCTCCTGATAATATGCTCTTCCAGGCACGTTCATCAAGAGCTTTTATGTAACTCATATACCGCTTTTCCATGCAGCATAATTGGTTCCATCAAGTATGGGTGGATGGGTGATAGATCCACTGGAGTAGATGGATCCATCAACACTTAGCACCAGGACCAACACTTATTACCATTAAGTGATGACTCTGATACCACTTGTCGGATGTAGAGTGATTAAGTTGTGTAGGTGTTGTTCGAAGAGTGATTAACACAAAAGACAACACTGTTTGAAATCAGAACATATACTTGAAGAGAGAATACAAGTTTAAATAGCGGAAGACTTTAACAAAACTGATGACTCAATCTTTCCACAAACTTTCATTTGTGGTGGCCTTAAGGTTGAAATATCACTATCTTGAAAAAAGTGATTACAAAAACAAATTCAAGAGATGGAAACATTCCTTCCATTCTCAAACATAAAATTGGATCTAAAATCTAAACATTCCTTCCATTCACTTACTTTCTGAACATCTCGCTCTTCTATTTATAGATGTGGGAATTATGCACATGTCTATCAATTTAGTGGTCCGCATGAGTGTCACGCCCTAAAATTTCTATACATTTACAAATCAGCGGAAGTCTCACTTTTAATTAATTATTTAATAGAAACATTCTTTAGAACGTGCACCCATTTTCTACTAAGTAAAATTCTTTTCTTTGAAAAACCCCTTTTTATTTAAAGGCAAATAAATCAAACATTCACAATAAATAACTCATTCAATACGTCCATGAAGAACATAAATAATATCATCTCAATTGTATCCAACATGTTTTTAATAAAATCATCATAAGAGATCAAATCATTCCAACTTCATACATCAACCAAGACATTGATCAAATCATGCAATAATACTTAAAAAAATCATATACAGCAGCTAGTACCTAAAACTCACGAAAACAGCCTGGGTGTACTCATCAAAACTGATTGTGTATAAGAACAGTCCACTAACTAATACCAAATCCATTTTCTTTAATACTATTATCTTGCTAAATAATCTAAGGCCTCTAAATACTCAATAAAATCATATTAAACATATTGTAAAGACTTTCCACGCAAATTCATCTTTAAAACACTTGAAAAGCTCGTAAAACAAAGATAAAGGACTAATTTTGAGCTGAAACTTTAAAACGATTTTGCTCCTGATTTTATGACCAAAATACTTAATATTTTATGACTAATAAACTGCAAAAATTTCAAAAATAAGCTGGGCATAAATTCGGTAATTTGAAAACAAGAATTTTGAGGACTACAAACACATAAAGGACTAAAACTGGAAACCTCGACTTCTACTAAGTAAAAACTCATGAAATTTGGTCAACATACATTATAAATCATGGCAAACATTCTGGTAAAATTTCATAATTTTTGGAGTTATAAAACTTAACTTATTGATCATGCAAACTAAGGACAATAACTAATTTTCTTAAGAACAATTAAACACATAAATTAACACTTAATCATGCATATAAAATTCAAACCATCAGCTGCCATATTATTAAATAAATTCATCAACTTAACTCCTAATAATCATGCAATTTAACACATAATCAAATAATAATACCTCATATAAATCCATAATAAAAATCCCATAATTCATCAAACCATAATAAATCCTAAATCAAACATCTACGTGTCCATGCACTCAATGAAATAAAACTTGCATACGTCAAATCTTGTGGCAAACATAAAGTGCCGAAAACATTAAATAAAATACTTGCATCTTAAATAAAAGCCTACTTGGAATTTATTAATAAAACTTCAATCCAATAACTTCTTCTTTCTCGCATCACATCCACCTTCCTCCGCATCGCCCATCTCGTCACCTTTACTCTTGAAAATCTGAAAATATAATTCGGTGAAGGGGTGAGCAATTATAAAATAATCACTCCGTGGGGATAGTTTAGTTCGAAGTCTAAATATAAAGGACACAATAACATGTAAACATACCCTTCTTTCTTAACATATGATACGACTTTCGTATCCATTCATTGATGATATAGTTGATCATCCTTAACATTCATTTGACAATATAGCTGATTGTCCATTCATAGATTGATGGTAGAGCTGACCATCCATTCATATTAGCACATAAACACATAATTGCATCAAACTAAATATTTAAAAGTCGAACTATAGTTACCACTTTTCACCGTTTAAACCCCCACCTTTTCTTGTCTTGAAAATATAGAAGTGTTGTACGTTGGCTTGCTAATTCCTTGCTCTAAGAACTCTCGAAAATCTGCCCTCCTTCTACTTCTACAAGCTGCTGAAAAATTGGTCCTCTAACTGCAAAACATGGCCGAATTTGGGTGCTATGGGTGGCTGCCGATTTCTAGGGTGTCTAAGGGTCTTGGGGACTTGATCAATACATATTTATAGAGTTGGAAAAAGTGTGTAGGGTTGGGGAAAGAGGGCTGGACGAAATTATGAAGAAAAGGTAAGAAAATTGGCCCAATATCTTGTTGTATCTCTATTTCCATACTTGGCAACTTATTTCCT
Source organism: Prunella vulgaris (assembly GCA_026898435.1). Taxonomy (NCBI): domain Eukaryota; kingdom Viridiplantae; phylum Streptophyta; class Magnoliopsida; order Lamiales; family Lamiaceae; genus Prunella; species Prunella vulgaris. The sequence continues at coordinate 21,323 of JAPKLY010002459.1, read as the reverse complement.
TATTTAAAAGATCCTTACTAACTTTTTGTTCTTGTGATACTTAACCTTCAAGCATGTATATTCTCTTTCATAAGAATATGACTTATTTCCATAAATAAAGATACTAGAAATCCATGTCTTATACTCTCTTAATTTTCGAAAATTCCTTAAAGTCTAAGACCCATTATTTTCGAAAATACTACTAATACTATCCCAAGTATTATTTAATCCTATTCTTGGTCAAATCCTCATAAAGTCAAATCCCTAAATTTAACTTCCTCAATTACTAACATGCCCTTAATGAATTAATACTTAAGGAAACACTAATCTTAAAGGACTAATACTATAACCTCAACAATAATATTATTCTTCTTTCCTCTAATAATTCGAAACTTAAGTACTATCATCAGAGTCCAATTAATACTAATTGGGACAACTAATACTAAGCAACCAATTTAGAAATACTAAGGCATAACAACTTAAAGGACTAACCTTGTACTCACACAAACTCACGCCTAAAACCAAATAATTAAAGGACTAAAAGCTGCTGCCTATGCGGGGTGTTACAATGAGAGAAAAGTTAGAAACACTTATAGAGGGAGGAAATAACTACCCACTACACGGGTAACCTCCACTCTAACTTACATGTATTCCAGATTCTTCTTGGCCTTTCTCAAATTCTGACACAACCAAAATTAACTGCCATGAACCTGGAACAACATTAAGCACAATATATTCGAACAACACAAATTATTAGTGGTTAGAATAAAAGTGCAGGAGTATCGATGCGATTTCATATGTGATAATATTGGCGTCAACACTCACATCAACAAACAACCAAAATCACACCTATTCGCAACTGTTGGGAAATAATTAATAGAATGTTTTGATAAAGTCCCAAAGACCCCCCTGATGTTTCATTGTATCTATAAGACTTAGAAATCTAGCCCAAAGTGTTAGGAGGCACAATGCAACCGTTGTGACTGGACTGAGGAACAATTAAGTCAGACCAATGAGAAACTGCCACCTATGTACGGACCTGACACAAAAGATTGACCTGTCAGTACCAAGTTCATAAGCAACCAACAACCTAGGATGACACAGTTTTCAAAGGCGGCAACATTAACTCTTGTTGGGACAATCTGAGTGTTTTGATTAGATCCCGAAACCCCTGATGATTTGCCTAAGTACAACTAGTCAGGATTGTCTAGTTCAGGATAGTCAGGTTAGAGATTCAATTCAGGGGGAACATATTGAAGACTGATGCTGATAAAGATCAGAGTCGACCCAATCATCTGAAGCCTGAAGTGCAACTCATCCTGATAAAGATCAGAGTCAGTGTCACTGAAGATTGCCTGAACTAAAGCTGAAGACCGAAGCTTGAAGATCCATCCTGAAGATAATCCGGAGAACCATTGACTGATGCTTCTACTGAGTCCACTAAGCATGCTCAGGACATAACTTAGTCAGTGAAGAGTAAGTATAACCTTTCAGGCCGCGCTGAATGCTCGTAAGACCTGACTTAGGCCTTGAGTCAATTTATCTGACTCATGTAAGTCCAAAGTAAAAAGGTTACACATACTGGGCTGAATAACCTATCAAGCCGAGCTGAATTCTCGTAAGACCTGACTTAGGCCTTGGGTCAGTTTACTTGATCCTTGTAAGTCCAAACCAAAAGGGTATTTATGCTATGGGACAGTTGACACTTTTGTTAACACCTGAGAGACAAAGAGAATGTCAGTAGACTCCATTAAAGACAAACATTCAACCTGAGTTATTGACAAGAAACTTGGAGCATTAAATGTACGAGGAAGGACAAGTTTCAGATGGTCAACTAGCCATTTGTACAGAGAGCCAATCGTCTTTTGACATGCATGTAAGGAGTCTGTGCAGCAGTTAATGCGGCATTTAATGCGTCTCAGAGTTGCAGGCGGAGGGACATTATTTTCCAGATTAAGCATGGGAAAAAAGTCAACAAGTACATCTAGCCTGGAACCACCCTAAATAGGAAAGATTTGTAAAGATCTCCTCCAACGGATCTTTTTCAAATCTTACCTATAAATACAGAGAGCCTTGCACCCATTCAAGGCCAACGGGAAATTTCCAAGTGAAAGCTCTCAAGAATCCAAGCACTCAAAACATACTTTGAACAACACTCTGCAATTAAATTTCCCTAGTGTTGTAGTAGGATTCACTCTGTATTTGCTTAGTTTTAATAGATCTAATCTTTGGCATCGATTTGTATTGCTAGGGCTATCCCTAGTTGGTAACCAAGAATACCAAACCACTCAGGGTGTGAGATTGGTTGGTTAGAAGGACTGGGACTTGTAAAATGCCCATGGGTCAGTTCCAAAGAGAGGAAGCTGGCTATTCGTATCCCTTAGCACGTAAAAACTAAGTACCTATCCTCAGGGTTTTGAGGATAGCTTCATGTTAAATTAGGTCGTTGACGTAGGAGTTGGTTATCTCCGAACCACATTAAAAAGACCCTTGTGTACTGATTTATATTCGTGTTCAGGATCATAACTGTCATCATATTAGACTGAGCATACTGCATTATTTTGATATTCAGGCTGAATCAATCATCCTGACCTTTAAAATTGTGCACTAGACTTAACCACCATTTACTAAGCAAACTCAGGGAAAACATTTTCAGAAACTAAAACGAGTAGAAACTAAGGGCTCACATTCCACACGTACTCTAGCTTACTGAGATAGTAGTCCAACTGACCTGCTTCAGAGCAGTCAGTAGGTTTGTTATCTCTACTGAGCTTCTGAGCACATTACTCATACTCAGCCTATCTGACTCCATACTGACTTGTCCCTGCTACTCCTGCGGACTATCAGTTTCGTTGAGTATCTTCAGGATCTTCCTGACTGAGTGTGTTAGAGCATTTTTCTGAGTCTTTCAGAAAAAACTGATATCAATGTATTCCCCCCCATACACTGATTATACTCGTTTCGGGACCAAAAAGTGGTATCAGAGCAGTAGTTCAAAAGACCACTGACTTTGTTTACCAACAGTTTCTGAGGAGAAACTTTTGGTGGTCAACTGAACAAATCTGTTTCTTAAAACTGCATATCATGGCATCCGGTTCTAAGCGCCTTGAGGGCAATCTTCCTGAATTCTCTATTGATAATTATGATTATTGGAAATTCAGGGTCCTTGCACAGCTCTACTCCATTTATGATTAGATGCCCCTTGCACATCTTTATGAGGAATCTTTAGACCACCTGGCCCGTAGCTGGTAATGTCCCTGTTTCGGCTACCGGAGATGAGCCAGTGGAGAGGTCCGCGCTTACATCTGATCAGATTAAGCAAATCGGACAGGATAATGTTGCGAAGAACATTATAGTCCACACCGTTTCTTACGAGAATTTGGTCAGGCTCATGCATCTGAAAACCTCGAAGGAGATATGGGATGCACTGAAAGAGATGAATGAGGGCTCAGAGAAGATCAAGGAGAACAAGCGCGACCTTGCTATCAGGAAGTTTGAGGCCTTTAGGATGCTTGAGGGAGAGTCCATCGATCATATGGAAGCTCGGTTCATTAAGATGATGAACGAGCTAGCAACCCTTGGGAAGGACTTTCCCAAGAGGGAGGTGTCATCTAAAATCCTGAACTGTCTCCCTGAAAGATGGGATACAGGAGTAATTTTGTTAAAGAACACTCAGGATCTCACAAACATTCCTTACTCTCACCTTTTCTCAGAGCTAAAGGCTTTGGAATCGACCTCGATAAGAGGAAGATGAAATGTGTTGTCAGTGAGGATGTGAGTGAGGAGAGGACACCTGAGAAGGAAAAGAGCGTGGCTCTTACAGCTACTCCTGAGCTTGAGGCTGGATCTGGCTCGAAATCACTCAGAGAGATGAACAAGGATGAGCTAGCTCTAGAGTACAACCTGATAGCACGACGATTCGAGAAGCTGAACTCTCATTTTGGCAAGTATAAGAAGTTTTATACTGACAATCGTGACCTCAGCTATTCCAGCCTCAGGAGATCGAGCCCCCGGAGGGAGGAGAGGAGGGGTTCTGATTCCAGGAGAGAACGTGATGAGCCTGAGCGGTGAAGAGATGAGAAGGGCTCCAAGAGGAGAGACGATGCTGATCCCAAAAGATCCAGCTCCAAGCCTGAGAGATCATCAGGGAGCAGGAGGGAGTCGTCAGATAAGAGGTACGTTGACAAAACATTTGCTAGTGATGTAGATCAGTGTTACCATTACAAAAAGACCGGACGTTATCAGTATGATTGTCCGGAGCTCAGTGCTCGTGAGCGAGAAGATCGGAGAGCTAAAAAAGAGCTCAAGGCATCAGACCGGAGAGCAATGCCTGTTGAGGATTTCTCAGATTCAGATGGCCCAGGATGCCGGTCCCCTGAACTCTTCTCCGATGAGGAGTATGATGATCTCTGCCTGATGGCTGATGATGAGGTATGTTCTTCTGCCTCTTCTACTGATCACGCACCTGAGCTTAGCTCAGACTCAGCAAGAGATCTCGACCTTCAGCTGGCTGTAGAGCAATTGATGGCTGATTTCTCAAGGCTGCAGGAGACTCATATTCACACAGTGGATGTGACTGCACTACTGAGTGGTGAAAATGATCGGTTAACTGAGTCTCTCAGAATGAGAGATACTGAGGAAGCCCTCAGACTAGTAAATCTCCAGAAAGAGTTGCTTCATACCCGGAATAGGCATGATGAGACTCCAATGGTGGTTGAAAGACTGAATGGAGTAATCAGCTTGCTGATTGAGACTCGTGACACTGATCAGTTCCTTACTCAGGAACAGTAGATGATTGAGAGTATTGCTCTGAGAGAGATGTTCAAAACTGAGTGGCAAGCTCGCCTTAGTGCTGAGCAAACCGCTTGGGATCTTGAGCTGATCTCAAAAGAGAATGCTCATTAGAAACTGGTGCTTCAATACACCACTGAGATTGAGGCGCTGAAAAAGAAAAATAGGCACCTTGAGGAAAAGCTGAAGAAGTTACGCACATCTTCCCAAGTGGTTGATGAGTTAACAAGTTTCTGTCAGCTGACTAATGGTGCAAAAGCTGGGTTAGGTTATGATGCCTCTAAAGACCCAAAGGGCAAGAAGAGAGGTACTTCAGGGAGCAACTCTCATAAGAAGTTTGTCCCTGCCCAAACTGACGACAAGAGCCCAAGTGTTGCTCGTCAGGATAAAGGCAAAGGGAAGGAGAAAGCGCTTGAACCTGTCAGGCAAAGGACTGAGGAACCCAAGCAAAAACCTAAGGGAAAGGCTAAGGCTCCTCATCCTGAGCCGAGGAAGATGGATCAAGGAAACTTCAAGGCTAAGCTAAGGAATTCTCAAGCCGGAAAGAATCTTCTCAGGCTCAGCCTCAAAGTGCTCAGGGTGGAAGGAACTCAGGCCCGAGGAAAACTTAGGCAAGGCCAAGGACTACTGAGGTCCAGAGGCCTCAGGCAGGGCACAGGGTCTATCTGGAACGTCCTAATCCTCAGAGGAGAAGGACGAACCAAGTGGCCCCTGAAAGGCAACAGAGACCTGACTCCGATAACACTCAGGCAAGACCTCAAGTGACTAGAGGTCAGGCCCGAGCTGCTCCTTCTCAGGACAGACCTCAGCCCAACGCACCCAGGCCAAGGAGGAATAGGAGGCCCACCCCTAGGAACAAATCCAGGGCTCCTGAGACTCAGGAAGACACCCATACACCCTCAACTTTCCAGGCACAAAGGAAGAAGATAACTGTGTATGTTGATGTTTCTGGGAGACAGGTTTACACTTCTGATGCCATCAGAATTATTAAACAAATCTGGATCTCGAAGGGTATGGCTGACTCTGTAGGACCCAATACTAGATGGGTACCTGAAGCCTGATTCTTTTCAGGTCGCTGCGGGCTACAAGAAGAGGAGGGAGGATCAGAAGATGGACTGGTACTTGGACTCAGGGTGTTCCAGGCACATGACCGGATTTCGTGATCTCCTTCAGGATTATGTAGCTCAGGATGGCCCGCAGGTAACCTTTGGTGATAACTCTAAGGGTTTCACCAGAGGATTCGGTACCCTTGTTGTTGGTTCAGTGAGAGTGCTTAATGTATCCAATGTTGAGGGTCTTAGGCATAACCTGCTTTTGGTCAGTCAGTTTTGTGACTGTGGTTATAGTGTAGAATTTACATCTAACATATGCCTTGTGAAAGATAAATCTACACAGCAGGTTCTGATTACAGGTGTCAGGAGAGGCAATGTTTATTTTGCTGACTTTAAGAGCAACTCTCCTGAAACTTGAGCTCATCTGAGCTCAGTTGGCTTTGGCATAAATGCCTGAGTCACTTAAACTTCAAGATTATTAAGAAAATCTCTCGACTTTCTCTTGTAGAAGGTCTACCTAATGAAGTTTTTAGCAAAGACCATGTGTGCGGAGTGATGCCTTCTCAACTGACAGAGTGCTTCAGCTCCTGCACATGGATCTCTTTGGTCCAATCACTCCTGTCAGCATGAATGGTAGGAAATATACCCTTGTTGTTGTTGATAATTATTCCAGGTACACATGGGTTATTTTCTTGCTGAACAAGAAGGAGACTCAGGTCAAGCTTCCATAGTTACTCAAGAAATTGAGTACTGAACAGGGTCAGAGCATCATCAAGATCAGATCAGATCGAGGAACTGAGTTTATCAACTCTATGATTACTAATTTTTGTACTGACCTTGGTATTGCTCATGAGACTTCTGCAGCCAGGACCCCTCAGCAGAATGGGGTGGTTGAGAGAAGGAACTGGACCGTGAAGGAAGCTGCCCGGACCTTGTTGGCTGAGTCAGAACTACCCAAGAAGTACTGGGCTGAAGCAATCACCACTAGTTGCCACACTCAGAACCGATCTATGCTGAACAAGCAACATGCTCAGACACCTTATGAAACTTGGAATAAAAGGAAGTGTTGGTCCCGAAACGAGTTAAATCAGTGTATGGGGGGGAATACACTGATGTCAGATTTTTCTGAAAGACTCAGAAAAATGCTCTAACGCACTCAGTCAGGATTCCCTGAAGTACTCAGTATGCTGAAGGTCCACAGGGGCAGCAGGGACGGTTCAGTAACGAGTCAGATAAACTGAGTGTGAGTAATGTGCTCGGAAGCTCAATAGAGATAACAAACCTACTGACTGCTCGGAAGTGAGTCAGTTGGACCACTATCTCAGTAAGCTAGAGTACGTGCGGAAAGTGAGCCCTTAGATTCTACTCGTTTTAGTTTCTGAAAATGTTTTCTCTGAGTTGCTTAGTAAATTGGTGGTTAAGGCTGAGTGCACAGTATTCAGATTCAGGATGATTGATTCAGTCCTGAGGTTAAAAACAATTCAGTATGTTCAGTTTAATATGATGACAGTTATGATCCTGAACAGAACAGTAAATCAGCACACAGTGGACTTTTTAACGTGGTTCGGAGATAACCAACTCCTACGTCCACGACCTGATTTAACAGGAAGCTATCCTCAAAACCCTGAGGATAGGTACTTGGGTTTTACGCGCCAACTTCTTCTCTTAGGAACTGACCCCTGGGCGTTTTACAAGTCCCAGTCCTTCTAACCAACCAATCTCACACCTTGAGTGGTTTGGTATTCTGGTTTCCAACTAAGATAGCTCTAACAATACAAAACAATGCTAAATAATAGAGCTATCGATCTATGCAAATACAGAGTGAATCCTACTACAACACTAGGGAAATTTAATTGCAGAGTGTTGTTTATGATATGCTTTGAGTTCTTGGATTCTTGAGAGTTTTCTCTTGGAAATTTCCTGTTAACCTTGAATGGGTGCAAGGTTCTCCATATTTATAGGGAAGATTTAAAATAGATCCATTGGAGGAGATCAAATCAAATCTTTCCTATTTTAGGTAGATTGCAGGCTAGAAATACTTTTTGACCTACCCGCCATGCTTATTCTGGCAAGTTGTCACATCACCTGCAACTTTTTGAGACGCATTAAATGCCGCATTAAATGCTGCGCAAACTCCGTGCATGTGTGTCGAAAGATCATTGGCTCTCCGTTATAATGGCTAGTTGACCTTCAGACATTTGTCCTTCCTCGTACATTCAATGCTCTGAGTCTCTTGATAATAACTCAGTCTGAACGTGTGTTTTAATGGAGTCTTACTGACATTCTTTTTGTCTCTTGTCCCATAGCATAAATAACCTTTTGCTTTGGAGTTACATGATTCAGGTGATCTGAACCACGGCCTGAGTCAGGTCCTATGTGCATTCAGCACATCCTGATAGGTTATTCAGCTCAGTATGTGTTACCTTTTTGCTTCGGACTTACAGGATTCAGGTGAACTGAACCAAGGCCTAAGTCAGGTCCTATGTGCATTCAGCACAGCCTGATAGGTGACACTTACTCTTCACTGACTGACTTCTGTCCTGAGTATGCTTAGTGTACTCAGTAGAAACATCAGCCAATGGTACTTCAGGATGAATTAGCAGGCTTCGATCTTTAGCTTCAGAACAGACAATCTTCAGCGAGACTGACTGACTCCTTCAGGATGGTTTACACTTCAGACTTCAGTAAATTGGGTCGACTCCAATATTCTTCAGTCTTCAGCATGGTCCTCCTATACTGAATCTCTAACCTAACTATCCTGAACTATTTTATCCTGAACATCTATACTTAGGTAAATTTATCAGGGGTTTTGGGATCTAATCAAAACACTCAGATTGTCCCAACAGGAAGCCTCGCATGTCCTATTTCCATATTTTTGGGTGTAAGTATTTTATTCTGAACAATGGGAAAGACCAGCTGAAAGCCTTTGATAGAAAGTCTGATGTGGGAGTTTTCTTAGGATACTCCTCAGTCAGCAAAGCTTTCAGGGTGTACAACTATCGGACCCTTTGTGTGGAGGTAACACCTCATGTTGTGTTTGATGAGACTGCATCAGTGCGTAGAAAACAATTTCCGAGTCCTGACACTGAGGGGGTTACCAAGAGGGTGACAAGACTGAGCCTGAAGAATCCTGAGTTCAAGGTCAAATTCGTGAATGCTCCCAAGGGATGGGATGATGATGACGATAAGGATGTACCTCAGGCCAACCCTCAGCAAGCCTTAGCCTCGGAGAATGTTGAGTCTCAGACGGAGGAACAGACTCAACCTGAGGTACGTACTGTCGGTGATGATGCTTCTGCACCTGAGACAGTTACTGAGTCCAACACTGTAGGGGGAAACAATGTCCCTGATATTGGCCAACGCTCAGGAAATGACTCAGTATCCCCTGTACTTGCTCGTTCCTGTTCTTTGCCTATTATTACCGAGACTAATGTTTTAGGATCAGGCAAGGGAACGTCAGCAGCTCCCAATGCAGCCGTCAGCAGGAGGCGGTGGCTAGATGATCACTCATTGGCTGACATCATTGGTGATGTCAATGAGGGGGTCAGGACAAGGTTGTCTTTTGGTGAGAGTGCTATGTTTTGTTGTTTTCTGAGTGATCAGGAACCTCAGAGCATAGAAGAAGCTCTTGCTGACCCCAACTGGATCCTAGCCATGCAGGATGAGCTCAATCAGTTTGAGCGGAATCTGGTTTGGGAGTTAGTTGAGAGACATAGGCGTCAACATGTTATTGGCACCAAGTGGGTCTTCAAGAACAAGAGGGATTAGAAGAATGTTGTTGTCAGGAATAAGGCCAGACTGATGGCTAAAGGTTACTCTCAGGCCGAAGGAATCGACTATGATGAAACTTTTGCCCTAGTTGTAAGATTGGAAGCAATCAGGTTGTTCTTGGCTTATTCAACATTCAAGAAGTTTAAGATGTATCAGATGGACGTAAAGAGCACTTTTCTAAATGGTGTACTGAATGAGGAGGTTTATGTAGAAGAACCTCTAGGGTTCGAAGTTGGAAATAAGGTATATCACCTGAAGAAAGCTCTCTATGGCCTGAAACATGCCCCCAGGGCTTGGTATGATACACTTTCCCAGTTCCTGATAAACCACGGGTTTGTGAAAGGAACAGTGGACAAGACCCTCTTCAGGATATCCGAAGGGGAAGATATTCTCTTGGTTCAGATTTATGTGGATGACATAATATTTGGATCACCGAACCTGAAGCTTTGTGAGAAATTCTCCAAATTGATGACGGGGAAGTTTGAGATGTCAATGATGGGAGAGATGAACTTCTTTTTAGGTCTTCAGGTCAGGCAATCTGACTCCGGAATCTTCATAAATCAGTCCAAGTATGCGAGGGACTAGATTCAGAAATTTGGAGTTCAGACCAGGAAAGTCTCACATATTCCCATGAACACAAATGAGAAGCTGGACCCTGACAAGGAGGGGACCTCAGTGAATCAAACTGAATATAGGCACTGATTGGATCCTTATTGTACCTGATTTCAAGTCATCCTGACATCACTTATGCAGTCGGAGTTTGTGCAAGGTATCAGTCTGATCCGAAGAAGAGTCATCTAGAGAGTACCAAAAATATACTGAAATACCTGAAGGTTACAGTCAATTTAGGACTTTGGTATCCCTCTGATGACAACCTAGAACTGACTGGTTATTCAGATGCAGATTATGGAGGCTGTAAGCTTGATAGGAAATCAACTACAGGCACATGTCAGTTTCTAGGGAGCAAACTGATCTCTTGGTTTTCTAAGAAGCAAACCAGTGTTGCAACGTCTACTACTGAGGCTGAGTATATGGCGGCAGGCAGTAGTTGCTCCCAGAGTCTTTGGTTGAAGCAACAACCGAGAGACTACCAAGTTGAGGCCACTGAAGTCCCAATTTATTGTGATAAAAATAGTGCTATTTCCATATCCCAAAAACCAGTCTTACACACTAGGTGTAAGCATGTAGACATCAGGCATCATTTTATAAGAGATCATGTTGAGAAGAAGGATATAAGGATGGAGAGGGTCCCAACTGACAAGTAAAGAGCTGACATCCTGACTAAGGCTTTGCCTGAAATCAGGTTTGTTGAGTTATCAGTCGAGTTAGTACTTCTTGACCCAGGCTTAGGATATTCAATCTAAAACTCAGTTCAGAATGCGTAAGGTCAGGGGGAATGACTAACTAGGGATCTGAATGAAGGTGTTGTAGAGAGAGTGAATGGTTGAAGGGGGAACACTCAGTATGAAAGGATGATCAGTATAGACTGACTAAGATTCAGGACACTGAATTCAAGGCTTGTCACCCTGATAGGTCAAATGTGGTATCAGTCAGATTACAACATCTGACTGACTGGTATAGTTCCTGATTTATTTTTAGTAATATCTTTCTTGCATCATCTTTGATACTGTTTGTCGTATTGTTAAATCAAATTTTTTTGTCATTTAATCTCAACCATTCATTTATTATTCAGTTATTATTTAATGCAATTATTTGAATTAAATACGGATATGCTCTGACGTGCATTTAATGCAAAGTGGGTGGGAACGGTTTCCAATAAAGTTTTTGAATCATTAGCTGTGAAAACTGAAAAGGCTCAATCCGCATCCATGCATTTCATTTGTTTTAATCTTAACCATTGAATCTTATAAGTCACAATTTCTTAGCCGTCTAATTAAAACTGGATTTTTGTATAAATAGGGGAAGTGGTTGTCATTGCAACCTTAACGCACTCAAATCTTTTCCTTGCTATATTTCTCTCTGCAACTGTTTTCCTCTATATCTTCATATCTTGATCATGGCTTCTCCATCCGCTGATTCGTTCCTTGGAAATCTTTTCCACCTAAGGAACGAGATATGCTGGGAACCGGTTGGTGATTTCTCTTCGAATCACCCAGACATTTTGCCCACGAAGGAATTGTTTGAAAATGCAAGGTTGCTGCCTTCTACTTGATAATGGGGCAGAACAAGGACACTCAAGAATGGGAAACCTGCATTCCTCTGACTTCTTGTGTGAAAGGGAGGGATGGTGAAGACGAGATGACAAGGAAGTGGGCCACCATCAACATAAGGCAGAAGATCAAGGAGTGGTTCAATCATCAGCATTCTGGGCGTAACCCAGTGGATTTTGGGGTTGGTGATGAGAAGGACTATCTTCAGTCTCTTTGTGATAGAGACGTTCCTCTGAAAGCAGGGTTGAATAAATCTATGCTGATGACAACCAATCGTCACTTCTTTGACCTGACTAGTCAGGGAGTGATGGGGATTACTGGAGGATTAGAGCAGATCTCCAGGCCGAAACTGTATATCATGATGGCAATCAAGGATGCCTCTCTACACTCTTTTGACTGGGAGGAATATTTTCTGCAATTACTGGTGGCAGAAACCAGTAAAATCAAATACTCGCCGGAGGGTCAGGTGACATTTGAGGCAAAGATGCATTTCGGCACGAAGATCTCTCTAATCTTAGAAACCCTAGCTCTCGGAGATGTTGATCAGGCTCAATCTCTCGAGATTCCAGCGAATGTTGATCTCTTCAGGACCTTTTTTCGGTGATGCTGGTAAAAAGAAGAAGAAATCAAGAACCCCGAAGAAGACTCAGGTGAGCACGACTGGAGAAGTCAAGGCTCAGGAAAGCAAGTCTTCAGGGGCTCTGGTCAAGAAATCAGCGGAGGAAAAATCCAAATCTTCTGAACCCAAGAAACAAACACTGAAGTTCATATATCCCGGCTCATGAGAGCTAGAGAAGAAGCTTGTGGAAGAGAAGGTTGCTGAAGAAGAGACTCAGCCGGAAAAAGAGGCTCAGCAAGCAACTCCAGATGGGGAACCTGTTCAGACTGCCTTAGAAGTTTCCCCATTACTGCCATTCCGGAGGTTGCACCCTCAGATCCAACACCATTTGTCCTTGAGCAAGACTTGGCTGACGATCAAATCCTCAATGTTGTCTCCGAATATCAAGATGAACAGGTCCAATCGGATGAGGGTCAGGGAGTACCTATTGCGGCTGACAATAGCAAAAGCAGCAAAGGTGATGAAGGTAGGGGAGTGGAGGCTGCTGAAAACAACAAAGGTGATGAATGTAGGATGGAAGTTGAAGGAGTTAAGGCTGATGCTCCATGGCCACTCCCTGCGCCTGACGAGAATATGCTACCTGACTTTGAGATAGTGGCAAGGGGAAGGGCCGCTGAAGTAGTGGATCAGAGGTTCCCTGATCTCTCCCCAGTTCAGAAAGAGGCAGTGGTGCAGCTTCGTACATACGCTATGATCCGGAGTGCCACTTGGCCTGAACTTGGTCAGCTGGGCGAGGTGAAAGGATGGGAAAAGCTGGCTGATGATGAAGTAGCTTTATTTGATCACTTTGAGGTAAACTCTCTACACCATCTGATTAAGATTACTGATTTCGTCAAGACAGTCAGGCGAATCTACCCTAAGGCTCCAGCTGTTGAGCCCGAAAAGGAATTGCAAGGATTGTGCTCGACGTAAATCAACCTGAGAAGGATGTGGTGATGGAGGAGAAGGAGAAGAAAGGGGAGAAGGAAGTGGTAGAGATTGCTGATTTTGAAAACATTCAACAAGGTGTGACTGATGCAATTAGTGCACCGGCCGATGATGCACTCCTCGGACCCGGGGCTGCTGAGGCTTCTCGAGAGGGTCTGAGTTCACTTGTCCATGTTCCCGAAGGTGCGATTCAGAAAAGATGGGCTTGGGGACGGACGCTACGTGGCATCCAACGTCAGCTCAACGTGCACAACGCAAGAATTAACCGGTTCAACCTGGCTGTTTCACTGGCTAACAATCGTATGAAGAAGGTGCAATGGGATCAGGACGAGATGGCTCGAGAGATGAATGCTGCGATCGATCTCCTCGGTGAAGTTGGGATAACTCACTCAGTACAACTAACCACTATGGCTCAGCAAGCAAAGGGGACCATTCGAGCCTGCAAACAAATGGTCTCCGATGTTCAAGCTCAGCAAGAGTCAAAGCTAGCCACTTTTCTAGATCAGCAGCTGCAGGATAGGGTTACTCAGCTGGTTGATGCCAAGCTGTTTAAACTTAAGGATGAACTGAAAACAGAGTTACTGAGTGAGATGGCTGAACAAGAAAGGAAGGAGATTGATGTGGCTCTGAACTCCAGATTGGAGGGTTTTAAAGGAAGAATAAAATCATAGCACAACGACTCAGTTAAAGGGCTCAGTTACGGTCTGAGAGGAAAGGCTGGTCAGATCGGACAACTTCAGAGCAAGCAACAGGAGATGGCAGAACAGTTCAAGATGTGGGCAAGATCGGTTGAAGAGGTTGTTGGTAAGATCAACTCTGATGATGCCAAAAAGGGGGAAGAGAAGAAGCAAATTGGTAAAGGCAAGAAGAAGATTCTTCCCCCCCATGAACTGAAAGCTGCGGACAGAAAGAGAACAAGGTCCGTTTCTGTAGCTGAATCTGCTGAAGGCACAGATCCAAAGTGGATGAGGCCCTCTGAGGATCCTGCCCTGGAGTCCCTTTACACTGAACTGGAGGAAGGTTTGCACCCCGGAACGACCACGTAGAAAAAGTTGGTGATGACTGAGGCAGAGAAGCAGGCGAAGATGAGGGAGTTGTCACTGCTAAGTCAGATCCAAAGACTGAAAGAGAATCAAGAGTACCTGATTTTGCAGGTTCAGAAGCAAAAGACAGTGCCTTCTGGATCTCGGAAGAAGACTCAGAGGAAGATGGTAGTCAATCTGGGTCAGGGCACTCCTCCGCTTCAAATGGTCGAGGATTTCATTCCCGTTGAGATGTTGGAGAGCTGAATTCCAATCTGGAATAGGTGGGCATACCTATTCTATGTGGTGGGGTTGTGGGACGACCTGAATAAAGACAAAGACGTCATTCTTCACCACTGGATGGCTCAGGAGCATGCTGATCTCTGGATTGATATCATCAGATATGCTGATACTGAAGGTGTAGAGATCGTTCCGCCGGAATTCATCAAGTATCCTCCTCCACTCTTCGGAACCTCCAAGCAACTGGACCGGAAAGTAATATCAGAAGAAGTCGTCAGGGTAGAACGTGCTACCGGGGCCGTTGGTGATCGGAACATGATGAAGCAGATCCTGAACCGAGTCTTGGAGATGTATGAAATTCCTTCTGCCGTGTGGAATAAGGATGAAGAGTAGCCTTCAGGAGTTAGTTGTTCAGGAAATATTGTAATAGCTTCAGGATGCATGTACTTTTTCAAATCTATCAATGAAGTTATTTTATTTTCCGGAGTACAACTTCTTGTTGACTCGTGAATTTACTTTTCTGTATTCCTATCAAGAACTGTACTAACCCATTCCTTGTTTCCATCTTATAGACTAAGTGCCTAGTTTGTCAGGAGGTACTGAGTTATTTTCACTGACATAGTCAGTTGGTTGTATAGATGGTTAGGAATTTGCTTAAGGGTTTTGGCATCATCAAAAAGGGGGAAATTGTTGGGACAATCTGAGTGTTTTTGTTGGGACAATCACGAAGTATTTTGATTAGATCCCAAAACCCCTTGATGAATTTGTCTAAGTATAGTTCATCAGGATGATAGGCTCAGGATATATAGTTTAGAATAGATTTTCTATACACAGGTATTTAGTTCAGGAGGAACGTACTGAGGAGTGAAGACTGATGGAAAACGTTCCTGATGTTTGAAGTCTGAGGACATGTCCAATCCTGAAGGGTTGATCAGTGAAGCTGATCAACCTAAAACTGAACCTGAAAATCCTTGAAAGAGTCCTGAAGATGCCTAGAAGCCATCCTGAAGAAGACCACTGATCCTGATGGAACTGAGTAAACTAAGCATGCACAGGGAAGTATCTATCAGTGAGGGCACAAGTAACCTTGATCAGGCTGAATGTCATTCTGATATTCATATGTCCTGACTTGGGCCTAGTATCAGTTAACCTGATACTTGTAAGTCCTGAGACCCAAAGGTTACACGTGCGAATGGAAGTCTGATGAAGCAGAAAGAATGTCACAGTCTCCAACATAAGACAAACATTTATGCTGAGTAAAGAACTAGAAACTCAGTGTTATAAATATACGAGGTTTAGTAAAGTCAATGCTGACAAACTAGTTATTGGACTAACGACCAGTAAGATGGAGACACGTATGTACGGAGACTGAAATGAGTTTAATGCTTCTCAGAGGTGCAGGCGGCGGATCAGAAACTTTACCATACTAGGTATGGTCCATGTCAGAGAAGGACACCCAACTTCTGCACCTACCCTAAATAGGAAGGTTTGAAACGGATCAATTCCAACGGATCTATTTCAAACCTCCCTATAAATACAGAGAGCTTTGCACCCATTCAAGCCTAATCGGAAATTTCCAAGAGAAACTCTCAAGATTCCAAGCACTCAAAGTTGATTTGAAACAACACCCTGAAACTTAAATTTCCCTAGTGTTGTAGTAGGAATCTCCTCTGTATTATTTGCTTAGAGTATTGATCCCATCCTTAGCTTTGATTTGTTAGAGGGATCAATACAAAATAGTTGGAAAAGGTGTAAAACCAAACCCCTCAGTTTGTGAGTTGGTTGGTTTGTTTGTAAGGACTGGGACATGTAAAACCACCCAGGGGTCAGATCCTTAGAGAGTTGGCCAGCTTGCTTCTGCACCTACTCGTGTCCCTTGGCACGTAAAACCCAAGTACCTATCCTCAGGGTTTTGAGGATAGCTTCCTGTTCAATCAGGTCGTGGACGTAGGAGTTGGTTATCTCCGAACCACGTTAAAAGACCCTTGTGTGCTGATTTACTATTCTGCTCAGGATCATAAACTCTCATCATATTAAACTGAAGCATACCTGCATTGTTTCTGAAAAACCATCAGGACTGACTTGTAATCCTGATCAGTAAACTGTGCACCAGCCTTAACCACGTTTCCACTAAGCAAACTGATAAAGTTTTCAGAACTAAAACGAGTAAACACTTAAGGGCTCACATTCCGCACTAATCTGAGCTTACTGAGATAGTAGCCCAACTGACTAGCTTCCGAGCTGTCAGTAGGATTGTTATCTCTACTGAGCTTCTGAGAGCCCAACTCTGACTTAGCCTATTTGGTTCTTCACTGATCCGATCCTGCTGCCCCTGAGGACCATCAGTAGACTGAACAGTTCAGGAGCTTCCTGACTAAGTCTGAAAGAGAATTTTCCTGAGATTTTGTGAAAATCTGACATCAGTGTATTCCCCCCCATACATTGATTATACTAGTTTTGGGACCAACAGTTTTGATTAGATCCCTAAACCCCTGATGATTTGCCTAAGTACAGTTAGTCAGGTTATGGATTCAGTTCAGGGGGAACGTATTGAAGACTGAAGTATATTGGAGTCGACCCAATCATCTGAAGTCTGAAGTGCAACTCATCCTGATAAAGATCAGAGTCAGTCTCGCTGAAGATTGCCTGAACTGAAGCTGAAGACCGAAGCTTGAAGATCCATCCTGAAGACAATCCGGAGAACCATTGACTGATGCTTCTACTGAGTACACTAAGCATGCTCAGGATAGAACGTAGTCAGTGAAGAGTAAGTATAACCTTTCAGGCCGAGCTGAATGCTCGTAAGACCTGACTTAGGCCTTGAGTCAGTTTATCTGACTCATGTAAGTCCAAAGCAAAAAGGTTACACATACTGGGTTGAATAACCTATCAGGCCGAGCTGAATGCTCGTAAGACCTGACTTAGGCCTTGGGTCAGTTTACCTGATCCATGTAAGTCCAAAGCAAAAAGGGTATTTACGCTATGGGACAATTGACACTTTTGTTAACACACCTGAGAGACAAAGAGAATGTCAGAAGACTCCATTAAAGATAAACTTACAACCTAAGTTATTGACAAGAAACTCAGAGCATTGAATATACGAGGAAGGACAAGTGTCAGATGGTCAACTAGCCATTTGTACGGAGAGTCAATCGTCTTTTGACACGCATGTACGGAGTCTGCACAGCAGTTAATGCGGCATTTAATGCAGGCGGGATAATATTTTCCAGATTAAGCATGGGAAAAAGGTCAACAAGTACATCTAGCCTGCAACTACCATAAATAGGATTTGTAAAGATCTCCTCCAACGGATCTTTTTCAAATCTACCTATAAATACAGAGAGCCTTGCACCCATTCAAGTTTAACGGGAAATTTCCAAGTGAAAGCTCTCAAGAATCCAAGCACTCAAAGCATACTTTGAACAACACTCTGCAATTAAATTTCCCTAGTGTTGTAGTAGGATTCACTCTGTATTTGCTTAGTTTTGATAGCTTTAATCTTTAGTATCGATTTGTATTGCTAGGGCTATCCCTAGTTGGAAACCAAGAATACCAAACCACTCAGGGTGTGAGATTAGTTGGTTAGAAGGACTGGAACTTGTAAAACGCCCAGGGGTCAGTTCCTAAGAGAGGAAGTTGGCTATTCGTGAACCTTGGCACGTAAAAACCAAGTACCTATCCTCAGGGTTTTGAGGATAGCTTCCTGTTAAATCAGGTCGTGGACGTAGGAGTTGGTTATCTTCGAACCACGTTAAACAGACCCTTGTGTGCAGATTTACATTTGTTCAGGATTATAACTGTCATCATATTAGACTGAGCATACTGCATTGTTTTGATATTCAGGTTGAATCAATCATCCTGACCTTCAAAATTGTGCACCATCCTTAACCACCATTTACTAAGCAAACTCATAGAAAACATTTTCAGAAACTAAAACGAGTAGAAACTATTGGCTCACATTCTGCACGTACTCTAGCTTACTGAGATAGTAGTCCAACTGACCTGCTTCAGAGCAGTCAGTAGGTTTGTTTTCTCTATTGAGCTTCTGAGCACATTACTCATACTCAGCCTATCTGTCTCCATACTGACTTGTCCCTGCTGCTCTTGCGGACTATCAATTTTGTTGAGTATCTTCAGAATCTTCCTGATTGAGTGAGTTAGAGGATTTTTCTGAGACTTTCAGAAAAATCTGATATCAGTGTATTCCCCCCCATACACTGATTATACTCATTTCGGGACCAACAACTCTAAGCTGGCATTTAATGAGCTCTCAACCATTAATGTTTAAGAGTTGATCATCCAAAATCTGAAGAAGATCTTGAAGAACGTTGGACTACAACATTTGACATATTTGACCACTCCAAAATCTGAGAAAGATTTTGAAGAACGTTGGGACACAAAAATAGCTTAATTTGAAACTATCTCTGCAATGTATAGTCTTTCAAATAAAGTCTATAAATACAAGAGTTGAAGAAGAAGCTAGATACGGGAAACTAACAAGCTCATCTGAAAATCTAAAAGCTCTCCAAAGTTCATCTCATTCTTCAAGCACTCGAAATCACTCTAGTTTCCCAAGAGCTCACATTGTTTAGAGCTCAACTCTGTATTTAGGGTTACACTATAATATTCTTAGAAGCCTACTGAGATAACCCAATCTAGATATTGCTCATCACTGTAAAGGGTTATCTCAACCTTAGTTGGAGATCTCAAGCCCTTAAACTGAAATAGGTTCAAGGCTGTGAGTTGAAAGAAAGTAAGATGACGAGTATCTCAGTCTGAAATCTAGAGAGAACTAGGACTCAGTGAAAATCCTAGAGATCAAGAGGAGATGTTCTTAATTAGTGCACCTTGGCACTCTAAAACAAAGAATTCCTGTGGTTAAGGAATTCTCCTGTTAAATCAGGATAAGTGGATGTAGGAGAGTTTAACTTCGAACCACTATAGATCCCCTGTGTCTTGTCTATTCTTCTGTGTGAGTCAATTTTCAAACGGTTTTGAATTAATCCGCTGCTTAACTAATACTTTGATCAAACACACAGGCCACTTATCAGGGGACCTTCAAGTCCACTGATATCTTAAAGCAAGTAGCCTGTGCTCTTAAAGTCTGCTGTAAAAACTACTCTTAAAAAAATTTGTACTTACAGGTGTATTTCCCCCCATACATCTGTTATTGTTTATTTGGGACCAACAAGTGGTATCAGAGTAGGGGTTCTAAGAACCACTGCCTTGATATATCATCAGTGGTCATTTGAACTGATCTGACTAACCTTTGTGAAGTCTTTCTTTCAAAATGTCTACTAAAGCAGAAGGATCAATCAACAAGGGGAACACAGCAACAGGAGCAACCAATACCAATGTTGTAGGGAGTTCAGACTCCAAAATGGGAACCAATCCTCTCAATCATCTATCATATCATAAGCTGCCCCAGTTCTCAGTAGAAGGCTATGATTTTTTCAAAATCAGGATGAGGGTTCACCCAGCCTGCGTACATGATGAAATGCTCAGGGGCATTACTAGATGTCCCTTTGTCTTTATGACTGCTAATCCTAGGATCACACAATCTCAAATTAATGATCCTAGAGAAGCGTGACCTAAGGATGAAGATGACTTCACTGCTGATGAGAGGAAGAGACATAATCTCAATTTTTTAGCCATGAACATATTGTACAAAACCATTCCTGACTCCGTCATGGGAAGGGTTGTTCATTGTACAACTGCAAAAGAGATATGGGATACTCTGGGTCTCCTGTGTGAGGGCACTGACAAAATCAAAGAAAATAAATTGTCAGTGGTTGTTCAAAAGGTGTCTACACCCAAGTGCACGTGATCATTATCTTCGTGGCAAGATGACCAAGTTTATTATTTATCGAACTCAGTGAGATGAGAGGTTAGTAAGGTGCAATTGTTGTTCCAATTCGAAATCAAACAAAACAATAAAGGGGACTCAGTATCTAAAGTCTACTAGCGTGTCAAAATAGCAAACTACGTATCTGTAATACCCTAAGTTTCCATGTCCATATTTGCTTCACTAAATATTTTGTGATCTTTTATGAGCTTATATGACACATTTATATTTGAATTTATGCATAGGCACGATTATATGCTATTAATGTATTATTTGCTCGATATATGTTTATTCTTAAGATTTTAGAATTTTTATATGATCTTTATTTGTCTCTTAAAGTATTTAACTTAAGATTAAATGTAGTTTTTAATTTAGTAATTTATTCAATAGATATAAGTGATAAAATGAAACTTTCCTTAAGAAACAATTTGGGTAATGTTTACTTGATATTTTATAGAATTAATATATAGACTTTGTAATTAATTTAGAACCTTAAGAGAGCTTTAATTCTAATATATTTTAGGATTTTAGAAAGTCAAAATTATTACATAAGCCATGACATAAGCATGACCTAAGTGATGACCTAAGCATTACACATCACCTCCTTAAACCTCCTTACTTGGAGGTTAAGTAGAAGGTTTTAGAAAGATTTAAAAGATTCAAGACATGTCCTAATTTACCTACAAATAGGGCTTTACATCTTCACTTTTGAACCATGAGAAAAACACACAAACATACATACTTAAGATAGGTAAGCTTCTTAACTTCATGTTTAAGTGATCATTAAGATAGGGGCATGATTAGGTTATAGGAAATTAAGAAAGAGATGATAGAAGTGTGAAATCAAGTGATTGTGATGTTACATAATGTTCTCTTCATGTATTTCATGTTTTAATTCATTCTTTC
>JAPKLY010002458.1:0-24841 GCA_026898435.1 Prunella vulgaris | reverse complement strand
GTGCACTCAGCCTTAACCACCAATTTACTAAGCAACTCAGAGAAAGCATTTTCAGAAACTAAAACGAGTAGAATCTAAGGGCTCACTTTCCGCACGTACTCTGACTCACTGAGATAGTAGTCCAACTGACTCGCTTCCGAGCAGTCGGTAGGTTTGTTATCTCTACTGAGCCTCCGAGCACTTTACTCACACTCAGCTTATCTGACTCGGTACTGAACCGTCCCTGCTGCCCCTGTGGACATTCAGCATACTGAGTACTTCAGAGAATTCTGACTGAGTGCGTTAGAGCATTTTTTCTGAGTCTTTCAGAAAAATCTGACATCAGTGTATTCCCCCCCATACACTGATTTAACTCGTTTCGGGACCAACATTCACCCTCAAATGCCCGAACCAGGGAATTTTAGCACGAATTAGGGCTCGTCGTCGCACGAGCCCAGGCTTGGTTGTGCACGAGCCCGACTTCGTCTCGTTTGATCGATCCTCGACTTCCTTGTTTTATTCATATCTTGAGTTCTAGAGCTCCGATTAACTCGATTCTTTTTCTATTGCGACCCTCTCTTCGAACTCTTCAACATGGTATATCATTTTCCTCTATTAGATCAACTCACAATTTCTGGACTTTTACGAACTTGCTCTTCTCTTACTGATTTTTCTCATTTCCACTACAAAATACAACTTTCTATCTAAAAAGGATTAAATACACAGAGTATAGCATTTTAGGGTCAAATATGAACATAAGCACATCAAAACCTTATAGAAATAGATACAAAAACATGCAATTATGACCCTAATCAACTTCTGATTACAAAGTAAATCAGACTTCGAGTGGGGGGCAGGAAGATGGTGAAGATTGGCACACTCCGATCAAAAAATACCTGAAGGATGGATCGGTCCCAGAAGATGCATGGAAAGCTAGTCGGCTAGTAAAGCAAGCAGCCAGATACACGTTGGTAAATGGCCAACTTTACAAACGTGGATTCTCTCCACCCCTACTCAAATGCTTGTCTGAAAAGCAAGGGTTCGAGGTGTTGGAAGAAATCTACCAAGGAATTTGTGGGAGTCAGCTAGGGGGCAAGCTTTGGCATACAAGACAATTAGGCAACGGTACTACTGGCCCACTCTACGAAGAGATGCCATCAGCTTCACCCGAAAATGCCGGAAGTGCCAGTTATTTGCTCCAAACATTAATCATTCTCCTGCAACTCAAATCAAATCAGTCTTCAGCCCATGACCTTTTGCAAAACAGGGGTAATGACTTGATCGGCTCATTTCCACCTGGCAGAGGCGGTGTGAAGTTCATCGTAGTAGCAGTGGACTACTACACTCAGTGGGCTGAAGCTGAGGCACTCGCAATGGTTACGCAGGAAAGAATGATAGGCTTCATATGGAAGAACTTGATATGCCGATTCGGGCTCCCACAATCGATAGTGACGAATAACGGAAGACAGTTCGACGGTCAGAAGTTGAGGGAATTCTGTAGCTCATGGAATATCAAGAAGCACTACTCAACTCCGTACCATCCACAGTCGAACGGACAAGTTGAAACAGTGAACAAAATTTTGAAGCACGTGTTGAAAATCCATCTTGAAGACAAGAAAAGAAGTCGGGCGGATGAACTTCCAGAGGTGCTGTGGTCTTACAAAATATCGTATCGAGCAAGTACCGGGGAGACACCGTTTGCCTTAGCTTTCGGAACAGAAGCAGTCGTACCGGTGGATGTTCAGAACAAGACATGGAAGGTGGTAGGGTATGAGGAAAGAGAGAACGGTGAAGCTTTAGCAGTGGAGAAGGACTTACTTGAAGAAACTAGAGCTTCATCGGAATTGAAGAATGCTACCTACAAACAGAGAGCGGAGAAGTACTACAACTCCCAAGTAAAAAACCACAGTTTCAAGGTGGGGGAGTTAGTTCTAAGACGGAAGCTGGTAACTCCACCTGGTATATTCGGGCCAAATTGGGAATGACCATTTCGAGTTACCGCAGCTTGGGTAAACGGGACGTACGACCTTGAAGATATGGAAGGGAAAGCCTCGTCACATACATGGTGCGCAGCACATCTGAAGAAATTCTACCAATAGAAGGTGTAACGAAATTTTGTAATAGATTAGTCAAAGGTTCACGTTAGAAATGTTGATAGCAACCAGTGTAAATTATGTTGCTATAAAAAGTTAGAATTTTTTCCAGAAATAAATTTTTCCAGAAATGTCAACTATTCAAGCTTCTAAAATTTGCAAGGATCAAAGTCTCGAACGTTATAATCTAAAGTTCAAGGCAAAGGCCGAAGTGCCCAGGGTTAGCAAAGGTGTCCTACTTAAAGGATTACCAAGCACCCATTGCCCAAAGTTAGAAAAATTAACAAAAAGACGATTAAAATGTCTAAGGCAAGGTTCCCGAACCCGATCGCCCAAGTGAATTAAGAAAATATACGACTCGCTACCCTAAGTAGTTTAAGACGAGCAACTCGTGACCCTAAGTGGTGTAAGACGAAGAATACGTACTAAACAAACAAAGTACAAATTCGTAGTCTAAAGCGACATAAAATGAATGATTCGCTTCCCGAAGTGGAATAAGATGAACAAATAAGTTATCAAGATATAAAAACGAGCTAATGAAAGATGTAATGTGCGAAAAAGTAAAGCAAGACAAGTTGAAATAGAAAATTCCAAATTTCATACAAAAATACTTAGAAATTTTCTAAGTATAAAGAGTAATGCTAGTTACAAAGGCCAACTAGCTAGCCATTTATGAAGACAAAAGAGCTCCTTCTGGGCGAGCTTTACAAACCCGGCGAGCTAATCCTACTTAGCAAAAATAAAAACAATGAAAAGCAAAACAAAAAGAAAGCAAAAGGCCCTAAGTCTGGGGAGCTGCGGGAGCATCTGGAGTAGGAGTGGTGGAAGCATCGGTGGGGGTTTTAGTTTGAGCGACCACCAAAGGAACCTCGCCACCACCCACTTAGCCAACTGGAGGGGAGAGTCTGGGAAGCTCAGTAATGTTTCCTGTAAGACCACTAGTGTCCAGCACACTAGTATCAAACATGATATTCCCGCAGACCTCCTGCATCTGCTCGGCAGTGGGGGGAGTTCGCTCTTCTCCCTCAGCTTGCTCCTCCTCAGCGACATTGATTTCTGGGACCGGCACCGCTTGGATAATCTTGAAGCGTGCCGGGATGAAGTCCAGAGGAACCCCAAGCTGTGCGAGGTCCCCTATGTCCAGCTCAGTCCCATCAGAAAATGTTGCCTTGCCAAGGCAATCTTCGAGGTCGCCCACCACTGCCTCCAGTTCGTCATCTTTGTGAGCTCGCGCCCACCAGATGGACCTAATAACCTCGGCATAACATTGGATGAATCCTTTACTAGAAAGTATGCTTTTACTTTGTATAACTAAACTGAATCTTTGAGCTTTATCTGAAATAAATCTTTTATCACTGTGCTTTAGATAAATATGAATGTTATTTATTTATTGCAATCCGTTCATATAATAGTACAAGTTACACTATAGATAAATGTTGTGATCCCCAGATAACTCACAGCGAGATCACATTATCAGTTTCTTGTAACAAGTACTAAATTCACAACCTATATCGGATTTTAACACCCCATTGGTAAACGGTTGATGTGTAGATTCCAGATTGGCTTATCTTGACCAAGGGATTGCACTAGTGCATGATGATGCATTGAAGAGGACCTACAGAGAGGTAATTCTTCCGTACTGATTTATGGGATGAAGAATTAGACCTCAATGGTTGTTTATTTCTAAACCTTTGTCCCTTAAATAGGACTGTGTGTGATCTGTGCGTGGCACTTCAATTTGTTATGGGTAGAGAGTCAATAAGACTCAATACTTTGCATCTTGGGTGACGCCATTGAGAACATGACAGTTGCTAAGATTTAATACAGAGGAAAGTGTGCTTGGAGAGTCTTGCATGATTAGTCCCCTTGGTGGGCTCTAAACGTTCGTCATACTAAATCTTGCAAGTGGAATTTGTTTCCGGTATGATGATAAAGAAGAGTTGTCCTTACTCCAAGGATAAGATGTTAAATTAATTAAAGCGTTCAGTGGCTTGATTAATTAACGGACAAGAGAATCTTAAACATGGGAAATAATGACCGGGAGCCATATGATTGTAATATGGGTTAAGATGGATAGTGCAACATTAATCCTATAGTGGAGTGAGATTAATGTTAATTGGTTGATTGACATTGGGCTCAATGTTAGAATTCAAGGCCAATTGGGAGGTCCAATCTTAATTCTCCTAAAGGCCCCTCAAGTAGCCCAATTAAATGTCCAATAATTGACAAGGTGATTAAAATAAAAGATATTTTTTGGGCCCATTAAGTGTTATATTTTTTGAAAACAATATGGTATATTAAATTCATGAGAGATTTTATGGAAAATAGATATGTATCTTGAATACAAGAATATCTAATAAAATGAAGATCTCATTGAATTAAAATATATGACATAATTTTCAAAAATTACATGTAAAAAAAAAACATCAAGAATTGAATATTTAGTATTCAAGATTATCAAGATTAGAATATTTGATATTCATGATAATCAAGATTTGAAATATTAGATATTCAAGATATTCAAGATCTTGTATTCTCATTATAAATATGAGATGATACAAGACTTCAACACACTAATTTTCTTGATGAAAATTTTGAGAATTACAAGAATTAGGGGCAACAAAATTATTTTCTTCCTTGTGTTGTGATTATTCGTGTGGCCTCCCACCGGGTGCACGAATAAGGACAAGGGAATACTTGAGAAGGCTTGTTGGGTTAATCAAGTTGAGGGTTTCAAGAAGGACGCATTTGATCTCAATCAATGCTACTCAGCTCTAAGGCATCTCAAGAGGATGCCTTTTGTCTCAGAAAGTGCCTTTCACCAAGGGAACAAAGGACGTCTTTTGTCTCAGAAACTGTCTTTTCTCCAAGAGGTATAATTCACTAAATCCCTTAGTTCCGCATGTTTAGGGCTTTACGTGATATTATTTGTTCATATGTTTTGCATGCAAAACCTGTTGTTGGATATACAATTATTTGATTTAATTATGTTTAAATCATGATATTAATTGTAGGCTTAAATTTGTATTTAGCGTAAATCCCGAATAGATCCGTGTAATTCCCCAACAACTGGTATCAAAGCCAGTTTCGGGCTCTTTACGTTAAATTGTAATTTAAGTGTTTTAATATTAAATTTAAAAATTGGATAGTAGAATTGCTAGATCTTTTTTGCAGGTATCCAATTGTCATGGTATTTAATATTTATTTACGCATGCATGTATGATGATGCGGTTTTAAAATCCGATTCGTTCGGATCATTTTTCCCGTGAGAAAATCCACGGGTAGACTAGGATGTTTTTATGTAATAGACTAGTCTAGAGAATAGATTTATTTATTTTTGTAAATAAATTGTAACCAATATCGAAGACTAAGAATGGAGATTTTAAGGCCCGGAGACAAAGTTGGTAAAATTTTGTTGCGGTCGAGTGGGAGCTTAATCGAGACGGACGATAAAGCTTGAAGACGAAAGAGGATTACGATATCTCGTAATCAAAATGAGAAATTAAACCATGACAATTGGATATAAAGTGCCAATTTGTTTAATTTGTTTTGATGCATGCTTTATTTATTTAATTTGATTAAATATTTTGATTGCATGAAAATCGTGATGAAAAATCTCAACTCCAAAAATTACTAAGTATGTTTTAAATATAATTCGATATTTTATTCTAGATAATAAAATTGAATTATTTGGCCTCCATGATTTATTTGTTTGTGAAGTCTTTTGGCTACGCATTGGCAAGCGCCTTTCTCCCTATCGGATAGGCCAAAAGACAAGTTCACATGAACGAATTCTCAAAAGGATGATTGTGGATTATTATTAGTGGCAGTATTGACCCTCCCATCGAGTGGCTTGCTCAAAACGAAGTGATAATCCTGTATTTAATCATGGTTAATACTTAGGTATAAAATTGGCATTTTATTACTCCCCATCGGAGTCCCTACCGATTTTATATGGTCAAGTGGGAGCCGACTATTAATTTTTTAAATTAAAAGTTTGTAATTGTTCTTGTGTGTAACTTGCTTAAATGTGTTTGCATAAACGTCCACACTCATCGTGGCTTATGTGAACTGTTTTAAGATATCGGCCGATTTATGCTATGTATTTTTTTTTGATTTTATACAAAGCATAATCGAAATTTTGTGATAATCTTTGCAAATCGATGTATGTATTGATGCAATGTATGTTTTATTTCAGTTCAGCATGTCATCTCCTTTTAATCCACTGTTTACGATACTTAAAGATAACAAATTGGAAGGTGAAAACTATGTTGATTGGAAACGTCACTTATTTATTGTCCTAACAGCACAACAACACAAATGGGTTCTTGACACCCCAAAGACCCCTACGCCTACGGATGATGCGGATGTTGCCGAAAGGGAATATCATAGGGAGTGGATGAAATCCGATGAAATGGCTAGGTGTACCATCTTGGCTTCAATGTCAGATGTGTTGCAACACCAACACCAAGACACAGAATCCGCTTCTGATATGATGCTAAACTTTAAGGAGATGTTCGCTCATCAGAATCGTACGGCTAGGCAAATCACCATGCGAGATATGTTGTCGCTAAAAATGGTGGAGGAAACGCCCGTAAGGGATCACGTTCTCAAGATGATTGGCTACCTAAACAAGTTAGAGGTACTTGGAGCGGAATATGATGCAGAAACGCAAGTTGATTTCGTTCTCCATTCTCTACCGAAAAGCTTTGAGCAGTTCCAGTAGAACTATATGATGAATAATCAAGAGTTCACGTTGGCACAACTCTTGCAAGCTTTGGTATCGGTGGAGACACTCATAGGACACCAAACTCAAGTCTTGGTGGCAAGCGGTCTGACTTCTTCTACACCGAAAGGTGGGAAGAAGAAGAAGAAGAAGAAAAAGACCAAAGGCCCGAACCAAGCTAAGAGTAAGGTAACTAATGAGGGAGGGTCAAGAAAGCTACCAAAGGGAAGTATTTCAACTGCGGTGAGAAAGGACATTGGAGGACGGCCTGTCCCAAGCCAAAGAAGGTCGGGAAGAAAGGTAATTCTCATGCACTTGTTGTTGAAACTTGTTTAGCAGCGTATGCTTCCCATTCGTGGGTAGTGGATACGGGAGCCACTGATCATGTATGTTTCACTT
Organism: Prunella vulgaris; assembly: GCA_026898435.1. Lineage (NCBI taxonomy): Eukaryota > Viridiplantae > Streptophyta > Magnoliopsida > Lamiales > Lamiaceae > Prunella > Prunella vulgaris. The sequence continues at coordinate 17,644 of JAPKLY010002458.1, read as the reverse complement.
TACAGGGGTTCCGGAAAACCAGGCAACTTAGTGCGAATGAGATTCTCATCACATTGGGCGATGCTACGAGGGTAGCGGCTGTCGCAGTGGGAGACGTGCACCTATTTTTTGAAGATAGAGTTTTAGTATTAAAGGATGTTCTTTATGTTCCCAGTTTTAGGAAGAATTTAATTTCGGTTTCTAAATTGTACGTTGATGGATACTAAGTTTCTTTTAATAATATGGTTATTATTTTTCGAAATGATGAGTTCATCTGTACGGGAACATTAGTGAATAATCTTTATACTATTAAAAGTGCACACCACACACAAAATGCTTCTTATAGCACATCGACCATTTCTAAGAAAAGAAAATTTTCTTCAACCGTGAACGAAACACTTCTATGGCATCAAAGACTTGGTCATATTAATCTAAAGAGAATTCAAAGGTTGGTGGCGGACGGCTCGTTGGAGTCTCTCCATGTTGAGCCGTTTCCAACGTGTGAATCTTGTTTAGAGGGAAAATGACCTAAAGGGCCTTCGGGGCCAAGGGGAATAGAGCTAGTGAAGTGTTGGAAATCGTTCACACTGACTTATGTGGGCCAATGTCGGTTCAAGCTAGAGCAGGTTTTGAGTATTTCGTAACCTTTATGGATGATTACTCAAGATATGGGTATGTTTACCTTATGCGGTGCAAATCGGAAACCTTTGATAAATTCAAAGAGTTCAAAGCCGAGGCCGAGAAACATAGGGGAAAAAGTATGAAGTTCCTACGATCGGATCGTGGGGGTGAATACCTCAGCAATGAATTTTTGACCTACTTGTCAAGTGAAGGGATTGTATCCCAATTGACCGCACCCGGTACCCCTCAACAAAATGGGGTTGCGAAACGAAGAAATAGAACTCTTTTAGAAATGATCAGATCCATGATGAGTTATTCGTAGTTACCCAAATCGTTTTGGAGCTATGCCTTGGAAACAGCTGCTCACATTCTAAACTTGGTGCCATCCAAATCGGTTCCTAAAACTCCCACAGAATTGTGGACCGGGCGTAAGCCTAGTTTGAGACACATAAGGATTTGGGGGTGTCCAGCATATGTGTTGGACAAGGAAGCTGGAAAATTGGATCCACGTTCGGAATTGAGGCTGTTTGTAGGATACCCTAGAAGAACGAAAGGGGGTATGTTTTATAGTCCCAAGGACCAAAGAATCGTAATTAGTACGCATTCTAAGTTCTTGGAAGAAGACTATGTGAACAATAGAAAGCCCAAAAGTGAGATTACCTTAGATGAAATAAGAGGGCCTAATCCTATACCAAGGGTACAAGTTGATGTACCACGCGACACACCAACACAACTGGAGCCTCGTCGTAGTGGGAGGGTTGTGAGACAACCAGAGAGATTCATGTTCGTGGGAAACACTCCAAGACAAGGATGCAGATTCTTGGCAAACAGTAATGAAAGCCGAGATGGGGTCTATGCAAATGGATGTCAAGACAGATCTATATGTATCAACCCGAAGGTTTTATTCAAAAAGGCCAAGAGCACCTTGTATGCAAGCTTAAGAGCATCTATGGACTTAAGCAAGCATCGCGACCTTGGAATCAATATTTTGATCAAGTAATAAAATCTTATGGTTTTGATCAAAATGAGTTCGAGAGTTGTGTGTACAAGAAATATGTCGGAACTGTCGTGGTATTCTTGATACTATACGTAGACGACATTTTGATCATTGGAAACAATGTGGCGGTGTTATCAGACGTGAGGGTATGGTTGTCAAATCAGTTTGATATGAAGGACTTAGGGGAAGCCGGTCATGTCTTAGGGATCAAGATTACTCGAGATAGCAAGAAAAGAATGATCGGCTTATCGCAAGCTTCATACATAGATACTGTTTTGAAACGTTTTAGCATGCAGAATTCCAAGAAAGGTTTTGTACCTTTTAGACATGGAATTCATCTATCGAAAGAGATGTGTCCAAGACACAAGAAGAGATAGATTGCATGAAAGGCATCCCATATGCTTCGGCAGTTGGAAGCCTCATGTATGCTATGCTATGTACGAGACCGGATATCTGCTTTGCCGTAGGCATGGTAGCATGATATCAAAGTAACCCCGGGAAAGAGCATTGGACGGCTGTTAAAAACATTCAGAAATATCTCAAGCGAACTCGAGATAAAATGTTGGTTTATCAGTCAGATAGTCTAATCCCCGTCGGTTACACGGACTCGGATTTCCAATCAGACTTAGATTCCAGAAAGTCTACCTCGGGTAGTGTGTTCTGTCTGGGAGGTGCAGCCATGATATGGAGAACCATTAAGCAGAAATGCATTGCTGATTCTACCATGGAAGCCGAGTATGTAGCTGCTTGTGAAGCAGCGAAAGAGGCGGTATAGCTTAAGAACTTCTTAGTGGACTTGGATGTAGTTCCGAATTTTCCCGACATCATCACGGTCTATTGTGACAATGCCGGAGCAGTTGCAAATTCAAGGGAACCAAGAGCCCACAAAGCCAGCAAACACATTGAAAGGAAGTACCATCTTATACGAGAAATCATTAAGAGAGGAGACATAGAAGTGGCAAAGATCGCAACGGAAGACAACCTAGCTGATCCTTTCACAAAGGGTCTGCCTCTGTCAACATTCGAGAGACATGTGGGAGGAATGGGAGTCAAGTGTGTTGCCAATCTGCTTTGAGTATAAGTGGAAGAAATTATTAGGAGATGTGTAGTACATAGATATGTTGTAGTATACTTAAAAGCAGACTTTGAGTATAAGTGGGAGATTGTTAGGGTTATACTAGAAAGTATGCTTTTACTTTGTATAACTAAACTGAATATTTGAGTTTTATCTGAAATAAATCTTTTATCACTGTGCTTTAGATAAATATGAATGTTATTTATTTATTGCAATCCGTTCATATAATAGTACAAGTTACACTATAGATAAATGTGGTGATCCCCGGATACCTCACAGCAAGATCACATTAGCAGTTTCTTGTAACAAGTACAAAATTCACAACCTAGATGGGATTTGAACAGCCCATTGGTAAACGGTTGATGTGTAGATCCCAGATTGGCTTATCTTGACCAAGGGATTGCACTAGTGCATGATGATGCATTGAAGAGGACCTACAGAGAGATAATTCTTCCGTACTGATTTATGGGATGAAGAATTAGACCTCAGTGGTCGTTTATTTCTAAACCTATGTCCCTTAAATAGGACTTTGTGTGATCCGTGCATGGCACTTTAATTTGCTATGTGTAGAGAGTCAATAAGACTCAATACTTTGCATCTTGGGTGACGCCATTGAGAACATGACAGTTGCTAAGATTTAATACAGAGGAATGTGTGCTTGGAGAGTCTTGCATCATTAGTCCCCTTAGTGGGCTCTAAACGTTCGTCATACTAAATCTTGCAAGTGGAATTTGTTTCCGATATGATGATAAAGAAGAGTTGTCCTTACTCCAAGGATAAGATGTTAAATTAATTAAAGAGTTCAGTGGCTTGATTAATTAACGGACAAGAGAATCTTAAACACGGGAAATAATGATAGGGAGCCATATGATTGTAATATGGGTTAAGATGGATAGTGCAACATTAATCCTATAGTGGAGTGAGATTAATGTTAATGGGTTGAATGACATTGGGCTCAATGTTAGAATTCAAGGCCCATTGGGAGGTCCAATCTTAATTCTCCTAAAGGTCCCTCAAGTAGCCCAATTAAATGTCCAATAATTGACAAGGTGATTAAAATAAAAGAAATTTTTTGGGCCCATTAAGTGTTATATTTTTCGAAAAAAATATGGTATATTAAATTCATGAGAGATTTTATGGAAAATAGATATGTATCTTGAATACAAGAATATCTAATAAAATCAAGATCTCATTGAATTAAAATATATGACATAATTTTTGAAAATTACATGTAAAAAAATATCAATAATTGAATATTTAGTATTCAAGATTATCAAGATTAGAATATTTGATATTCATGATAATCAAGATTTGAAATATTAGATATTCAAGATATTCAAGATCTTGTATTCTCATTACAAATATGAGATGATACAAGACTTCAACACACTAATTTTCTTGATGAAAATTTCGAGAATTACAAGAATTAGGGGCAACAAAATTATTTTCTTCCTTGTGTTGTGATTATTCGTGTGGCCTCCCACCGGGTGCACGAATAAGGACAAGGGAATATTTGAGAAGGCTTGTTGGGTTAATCAAGTTGAGGGTTTCAAGAAGGACGCATTTGATCTCAATCAATGCTACTCAGCCCTAAGGCATCTCAAGAGGATGCCTTTTGTCTCAGAAAGTGCCTTTCACCAAGGGAACAAAGGACGCCTTTTGTCTCAGAAACTGTCTTTTCTCCAAGAGGTATAATTCACTAAATCCCTTAGTTCCGCATGTTTAGGGCTTTACGTGATATTATTTGTTCATATGTTTTGCACGCAAAACCTGTTGTTGGGTATACAATTATTTGATTTAATTATGTTTAAATCATGATATTAATCGTAGGCTTAAATTTGTATTTAGCGTAAATCCAGAATAGATCCGCGTTTAATTCCCCAACACCACTGCCTCCAGTTCGTCATCTTTGTGAGCTCGCGCCCACCAGATGGACCTAATAACCTCGGCATAACATTGGATGAATCCTTTGTCAGAGGCCTCAGCTTTTAAGGCATCCAAGGTCGTTGGGGAGGCGGCAACATTTCTAAGCTCGGCGACCTCATTAATCTTGGCCAAGAGCTCTTCCCTCAACTTTGAGCATTCCTCTTCAGTGCTCCTACATAAGCCTTGCTCCAACTCGAGCTCCTTTCTGGCCAGGGCGAGCTCGCCATCCTTGCTCGTGAGCTTCTCCCCGAACTCTTCTTTCATGGTGCGGATTTGGGCATCAGCATTTCGTTGAATGGCGGCGAACTTCTTTTGAAGCTCGCCAAGTTGAGCAAGAGCACTTTGTTCGGTAGCCAAGGAAGCAGACGTCTTCTCCTCGGCGATCTCATCCGACTTCTTGGCCCCATCAAGAGCTTCCGCCATCCTCAAGTAGGCCGCATTCCTCTCCTGGCGACCTTTCTCTTGTTGAGTGTAGTGATCAATCACGCTCTGGTTGGCGAGTTAGAGCCCGCTCGCGTAATGCATTGAAAGCCGAGTGTTTTCGATCAGAGTCTGCCTCTCTAAGGTTGCCAGTTGGGGAGTGGACCAGTATCTCGGCACCTCGCTAACAGTATGAACGGCAAGGCTAGTGGGTAGGTTGTGCATCGAGGTAAGGGAGCGAGATCGCTCATAAGAATGGAGGGCTTCATGTCTGTGAGGGAAGGCAATGGAAGCATACCTGCGAGGTCAAGACACTTGGGTTAATAAACGAAAACAAAAATAACACAAGGAACAAACAAACTTGGCGTGCTACTTACTGGACTCGATTGGGGTCCCAACCCAAAATAGTGTCGTCCACCACCTGGACCCCAAATGGGAATTGAGAAGCAAGCGGCCTTGGAACGGGGGCAGGTAGTGTAGTAGCGGTGGTGTAAGCGGATCCACCATGGCCCGATCCTGAGCGAGCTACTTGATCAGACTCCTCCTCCTGAAGAGCAAACTTAGTCCTCTTGCGAGGTTGGACATCCTCATCACCCACTCGAGATCCATCACCTCGCTGGAGACCTTTCTTCTGATAGTGGGGAGCTCGCTCGGGTGTGGCAGTAGTTCGCCCACCTCCTCTATTGGTCCGGGCGACCTGAGATATTTTGGTCGGAGCTGGGGTTTTTGCCGGGGCCTTAGCGGGCACCTTCAGGGCTCCGGAGCCTCCAACACCTTCCTTTGTGGCGAGCTCAGCCTTCTTGCTCGCCTCCAGAGCAAGTGATGATGGCAAACCCTGTATATTTGGGCGAGGTGGCCCCATTGTGTATTGGCGAGCAAGAATGTGGTAGGCTTTGGGGATTTCGATGGACGGGAAGGCAACTGTTGCGCCTTCAACTGCAAAACAAAAAAAAACTAAAGTTAGCATCCTGGCGAGCTACTTCAGCTAATCAGCGAGCTATAGTATGTTGTCAACCTGGAAGCTCAGGACCCTGGACAGCGAGGTGATGCGGCGAAGTCAGAACCCCCGCAAGCCTTAAACAGTGCTGCTTGCACAAGTGGGCGATGTTTCTGTCCTCCTCACTCCTTAAATAGCAGACAGCTCGCACAAAGTCGAATGCAATCGACACTTCAGGCTTGCCGCGGCTGGACTTGTGACGCTTTAAACCTGCAAGAGAAGGGAAATTAGATTAGTAAATCTAATTCAACCCACACACACCGAAATGGGCCACCTACTGCTAGCTTCTCCATATTCCTCTGGGGAAAAAATACACCCTCCTCGCCCGGTGTAACTGGTAGAAGCTCGCCAATCTCCGCCTATGAAGACGAACTGCTCCTTCCAGTCATGAACTTTGTTGGGGAGACTCTCTAAAAATTTCTCTCTCGGGCGAGCTTTCAGGTAGTAATACCCCTTGCCATCCTTTGCTTGACGGGTCACAGTGAAAAGCTCGTTGATATCCGCGGTGGTCAGACGATTCTCGTACCCCTCCAACCCGAAGATCGACAACGTCGTCAAAAAATTACTCCAAGCATTGGGAGTAAGTTGAGTAATGGCGAGGTTGTTATCCAGCAAAAACTGGCCAATAATCGGGTGTAGGGACAACGTAAGCCTGGCCTCGAGGGAGTGTACGTTGATGGCGGTCAACCCGGCCGGGGGCATATCAGCTCGCTCGTCCTTCTCCGGAGCATACAAGAAGATATCGAGGGGAATCTGATATTTCTCGCGAAGTTTGGAAAGTGCGTAATCATTGACGATGCTCTGGACCTCGTTCACCTTATAGTCAGACTTCTCTTTGGCATCCCGAGTAGTTCGCCCGGGCAGGGGGAAGCTCGCCACATGTTCGGTGACGTACTCCTCACCAATCGAACGCGTGAACCACGTCGTCAGGAACTTGATGTTCGACCAACTGAGGTTCAGGGAAGCCAATAGAGCGAAGATATTCTACAGTAACTTCTTCGAGGTCGCCCTCTTGCTCACCGGTCTCGGTGACCTCTCCATCATCCTCAGCGACCTCTTCATTTCCACCGGAAACCCTTCCTTTTGAGACGACCTCATCTTCATCGCCCCATACCTCGCCGGAGCCACCCTGAGAGTTGGTGGCCCTCTTCTCGGGATCAGAACGAACTTCGCCAAGAAGCTCGCTGGAGTCCGGGTGAGCTACCGATGCCGCCTCAGAACCCGACTCAATCAGTATTGGAGTCATTTGGGGAATGGGCAAGTTCTCAGACATGGGAAGTTTTCCAGGATTGCGGTTTGAGATCGTACGGCTCGAAGATTGGGTTGACATGTTTTGATGAGAAGGACAGGGTCTTAACCGCTTTTAAGTTATTGAAAAGTTTTAATCGTCGGAGTTCTGGGTGCCAGTGGTTGGGAAATTCAAAACTCCATCGGAAATGTTAAAGGTCACCGGAAATTCGAAGAAAAATGGAAGAAAACAATGGAGAATCTGCAAAAGGAAAGAAAGAAAGAAAGAGAAAGGAATGATTTTACTACCTTGGATATTCTTCGAAAATCCGTTGAGTGCAAGGGTTATTAATCGCCGGAAAAAAAAACTCTGAGAATTCGGAAATGTAAACGTGAGAAATGTGTATGATTTCTCATATTTATAGAGACATGGGTGAGCTGTAGTTTTCCGATAGTCCAAGGACCTATGTGCAAAATTTTGAAAGTAGTGGCATGATGGGCGCGGGAAATGAGACCTAAAAAGGCATGCACGATGCCTCGATCTTCGCACCGCATAAGCATGTCCACCGCCACATGGTAGCTCGCCAAGACGCGCGATGTTACACCAAGAAGTAGTTCGCCAACACTCGAGCTCTCACTCACTGAGGTAAGTCAGCTCGCCCACACATTAGAAGTATCATGATGTGGACGAGTTCGGGGGCAAATGTTGATAGGCGAACTACCCGAGGACATTTACGAGAATTATTGATTAAAGGCTAAGGAGGTCGCCAACTTGCCTAAGAGATACGTCACCAGCTTTGACCATATCAACCTTGAGAAGCTCGCCCGGACATTTAAGGAAGAGGGAAGCTCGCCCTGACGCCCCGTAACCATGACAATAGCTGACCGAGGCTATGAGAGAGGAGCTCGCTGGGGAGCTCGCCCACCTATAGAGAAGCTCGCCCGAAAGCTCGTCTTCATCCAAAGAAGACCAAGCTGGAGTCCTTCACCACACTACTCTGAAATTATACAAGGCAACGAAGCTCGCAGAGAAGCTCGCCTAGGTCCGAAGCATGGACGCTAGCTATATAGGAAGCAAGTAGTGATGTAGTAGGACGAAGCAGTGTAAAGGGAGCATAGTAGTGAGTAAAGACAAGTGTCAGGGACACTTGTCAACACCTGAAGCCAAGTAGGCTCACAAGGTGCCACCTCACTATATGCATACCTATAAATAGGTCTTCAACATGTATTTTCTCTCTCTAAGTTTCATAATCCAAATACTACTTTCTCTCTCTATTTACTCACATTTTCTCTCTCTACTTCATAACTCAAGAACAATTATCTTATTATTGTTTGGTGTGATTATCAGCGTATAAACAGCCATTAATTCCCATCATTAACAAAATCCACCAACATGCGTGTAAATACGTATCCTATCCCCAACACAAATCTATGAGAATATAAATCTAAAACAGCACATAGACATAAATCAGAAACATTGACTTATTAGACTAATAAATTTAAAACATAAATCTCCAACTTAACGTGTTAGCCATTTTAATGAGAGGCCATCTCAACTGCACAAGCTTTACATATCCATTTTCATAAGTAGGTTTAATGTGCACAAGGTTAACAATTTACAGTATGTGGGAAGAAAAGCTCTGTTTTCATCACAACTCTAATTTATTTCAATCTCTAACCATTAAAACATTAAATTCAAACCAGTAGCACAAAATACTTGCACAGATAATGAATAAGATGAAGGTACCAATTAAAACAAAAATAGAAATCAATTTCATATGCGCATGAATTCCATAGACTCAAAAGTGAAAAGTTATTATTCAGAAAAATTGAAGCAAAGGGCAAGTAGATATTCAGAAAAAGGCACTTCAGACATTTCACATTTATATTTGTTAAAACAATAAATATTTAATGGGATGTACTTCGGACTAAATAATCTGGACCTAGTCTTTAAAAAAAGCTCATGTTAAATGAAGCCACAATTGTTTGGAGCGCACCCACTTAAAATTTTAAATATAATTAATAATATGTTTAATGACTAATATGCTTCTAATTACTTAATAAACCTAATTATGCACCAATACTTTTATTTATTAAAATTTCAATAGTTTTTATCGGAATAATTCCATATAACGATTATGGTCGTCCAACGTCGTCATCCCCTCACTCCGGTAAGTTTTTCACCATATTTTTATAGAATTAGGGTTCGTTTTGAAACACAATTTTTAATGTTTTGTTGGTAATTTTTTATGAATATTTGAATATAGTTCTATTTTACGTAATAAGTTTTGTTATATACTGAAAATATATATGATAACAAAATTTTCTCTTAACTTGCAGTTTTCTATTTCATTACAATCTCAATCCGTACTAGAAAAGACCCAGCACATATCAAATACATGAAATGATGTAATCATTAATTAACACATTGTGTGTAGAAGATAATTAATGAAACACACAATAAAATACGAAATTTAATAAAGGAATTATAACATTTTTTAAAAAGACAAATTGACATAAATTCATGCATATCCAATTGCCACATTAAAATCCATAAAAAGAGATCTTCATTTTCTAATTTTTTTACTACCAGTGTCAATTAAAATTCTCACAACCTCATAAATTTCATTTTGTGAAAATTACTCTCTCTCGTACACTTTTTTGTTAAAATACTTGAAAAAATAAAAAAAAATCCCACAGTTCAAAATATTGGAACAACCAGCTAAGCTGAACATTCAATCAATCAAGAAGGGTCCAACATCAACTTCAAAATTTAGATCTATTTGCTTAAACGATATATATTGATATATCAATATCACTATATATGACTGATGAAAAATTATTTCAGTACATCCAAATTAAAATAATTTTCATTTTAAAAGCTTTTTAGTAGAGATGTCGACCCACGCTCTTCAAGGTTGAAGAATAACTCTTTTTCTTAATTTCACACTTTCTTTTTTTGTCTGTCCCATAATTATTTTCACAACCTATAAGTGAAAACTATTACTTTAACGTTATCCTCACAATATTCACAAACTTACTAAAATGTCATTACTTTAATATTCAAATTGATCTCATTATTTTAATAATATAACTTTATATATCATCTTACTTTTCTTAAAAAGTGTACATTCCAAAAGGTGAAAATATCTCTAGTACGGAGGGAGTATTAAGTTACTCGATTTGTGCATTAATTTATGTGAGCCTGATGATTAATTTTTCTTCTTAATTAACTAATGAACTATTTCAATTTGTGCATTAATTATGAATTATGATCCCACTAATAAAGAAATGAAATAATCATAGATTGATACAAAAATAATGCACTATTTTAAAAATGTACAAATTTTTTGTATAATGGTGTAGACATAAATTGAATAATATAGTTATTTTTTAAATATTATACCCATTTAAAAATAGTGCATTATTTTTATCCATTTCGTAACTAGCCCTAAAGAAATACAAATAAGTTTGCATTCGAAACTTTAATTTGTTTTTGTAAACACATTTTAAACACCACCTTATTTTTTAATAAGAGCAATTAAGATATATTTTTTGAGCAGTATTCTCTCTCTTTCTTTCTTTTTCATACTCATTAATTTTACTCTAAATTATTGAATATCATGCAGTGGTCTGAAGAATATAGATGTTGCATTGTGAATGAAGTACCAGCACCAATGCAAGAAAAGGAGACTTTTGGAGTTGGTTTCTTGGTGATAATAATACTAGAAAATTAGATAATCGGGTCATTTTGATGTTTGAAATTAAGTTTGTGCAATGTGTGTGCATCATTATAACTGAGACCTAATATATACTCTATAAATGTTAAATAAAATGCAGATAACTTATTTAATTTTTCTATATTAAATAATATTATATTAACAGCTTGCATTTTATAAAGACAAATATCATGTATTGAATGAGTTTTAATTTAGTTTCATAACTTATTGAGTGTTCGATTTTGATCTCAAAAATTTTAACTTTTCAATTTTGGTCTCATACCTCTTTGAGTATGTTCAATTTTGGTCCCATTTTTACCGAAAAAGTATAAATAATTTCATTTTTTGTCATGCACAATGCATGTTGTGGTTGAATTTAGGGTTTTCCGGCACTCACTGGGTGCCAAATAATTAATTTTTTTTATTTATTTGTATTTTTTATTTATTTTTTCTATATTACTGAAATACAAATAAAAATAATAAAATATCACAAGGATGATGGAATGTTCCAAATTCAACAAGCATGTGCACCGTGCATGGTAAAAAACAATATTACTTCACTTTTTGGGTAAAAATGGGACCAACATTAGACAAACTCTAAGAGTTACGGGACCAAAATCGAAAAATTAAAATTTTTGGGACCAAAAAACTCTTTTTCGCAAATATGCCATGATATTTAAGTGTAAATTTTTTTTTTTTTTTTGTCATTGAATAATTAAGTGCATTTTTAATAAAATTACCTTAGTCTTAGGTGATAGTCACTTATTCAATGAATAGTTGTGATTGTTAATTTAATCATACCTAGTTCTAACTATCCAAATGCAACAATTAAGTGAAAATACGGGTAATTTTTTTAAATACGTCGAGAATTACTCGAATTCTACTTGTTTGTTGTTGGGTAAATTCGTGATTTAGAATTGTGAATAGTGATTAATTAAATTAGACATTACATATATTTAAATTCTTTTTTTCGTAAACGAATAAAATGGACCATGATTAGGGTCATATTTGTATCAATTTGTGCATGCATTTAGAACCTTAATTTGCTATCTATTTCGTTAATTGTTATTTGAGCTCCACTGAAAAATTATTATTAATTTAATTAAGTAATTTCAAGGATTAAATTATTTTTTAATTATTTAATTAATGAATATAATTTTACAAGCCTTGAATTGGGAATTTACATGTTTGAGAGGAGTAATGATGTGGCAGATTCAAATCACACCACAACTAACTGGCAGCTCATCTTCTTTAACACACAACTCACAACTCACAACTCACAACTCACAACTCACAACTCTCTTCTCCTCTGAACATACCGCCTACCGCTCGACACCAATCTGAAACCCACGCAGCAACCGCCTGCATCACCACTGCTAACCGACTGTCGCTGCATCACCGGATACGCACAGCCACTGAAATCCACCGCGACTCCACCTCACACACCGGAACTCACAAGCCGGAATTATGTTTAGCCGTCGCAAGCCAATCCTTGCTGCCGTTCGCCAACAAGCAGAACTCATCGACTCTGTCTCAATATCAGAAAATCGCCGGCACGTTGTCGCGCTTCTTTCGCGGCCTTCAACAGCAGCCCGAAACCGCCAAGATCGCCGTTCAAGCACCGCCATATCGCAACCACTTCACGCCTGCCACTCTGTTCGACGCAACACACACACCAGAATTCCTTCACTCCCAGCGCCTTACGCACCAGAACCTCTGTCCACGCCGTCGATTGAAATCCCCAATCTCCACAGCCCGTCCTCTGTCGCGCCGATCGATACCTGCAACAGCCCTCAACACAGCGAACTCGCACAGCCGCCGTCCGATTCTAAAGCTCCACCAAATCGCGCCGGAATCCTCTCACCGTTTCTCCTATTTGAAGTCCGCCGTCGCTCCAACAGCGCATCCATGATAACCGCCGCACCCAATTTACTCCGCTGGAAGCAGTTCGTAACCGGTATTCAATTTGGCCTTTTAATAGTTGGTTAAATAAGCTAAGATAAATTAAAAGAAGAGGTTATAAGCACCCACAATTGTTTGAATTACACCCACTTTAAGTATAATATTAACTATAATATTGCATAAAATTACAAATATATCGTCCATGACCTAACAAATAAATATTGATGCACCCACCACAAAAAATTAATTCAAGCTTTCAAGCCTGAAAATGATGACGTCAATCCTCCCTTTGCTGATCCCCTTCACCGTCGTCACTCCAGAACCACCACCGCAATCGCCCTCTACTAAATTAATCCTACCAAAAATTGCTATCTTTCAATCGAAGTTGCTCCTGAATAACGACCACCAAAAATTCTGGTGCACAAAATTGCGATCAAAATATATAATTCAATAATGTTTGCAAATAAATAATCATGGCACCAGTAATCCAACTAATCCAAACAAAATTAGTGGATTAATCATTTTGACGAGAATTGCACATTTTTATTGTGCTCTGCTACTAGTGTAGGAATCTAATCAATCCAAGATTGATCCATTATTCCTTGCAGAATAATTAAAAAAAAAACAGAGCCCATACTAAAAGAACAAATTTTCATCTTTTTCAATCCTTACAGAATAATCAATCAAACAGCAAAGCATGACTTCTCCTTTATCACAATCCACATGACAAAACTGGAATGCCCCTTTATGTGAGAGAGATGGCAGCACAGCTTACGCCGGACGTTGATCGCGATGGAGGTCTCGATCGTGCCGGAAGTTTCGATCACGCCGGAGGAAAATCAGCGTGGGAGCGGTGGTATTGTGACGATGATGATGATGATGCAGGCGTCAGGCGCCAATAGTAATGATCGGCGCCGTTAGATTGCTTTGTCTTCACAACTCCCCTGATCTTTCACCAGTAATTGCCCCTTGTTTTCTCTAATAACAGAAGATGAATTTAGTGGGTGGGTACGATGATCATGATTTGATTTCAAATTTTTCCAATTTTGAGTGTAGTTACAAAATTTTCGTGATTTTAAATTTTTTCAATTTTGTGCAGTTGGTTTCATTTTCGCTATTTGTGTTTTAACATTACTAGTGTTTATATATATTTTCTACGTTCATATTTTTTAAGTTCTCCTGATTATTTTGAAAAAAAACGTGAAAATACTATTGGGACGAAGAGAATAACATTAAAATTAACACAATTAAGGCAATAACATTAAATATCTTACAAATTGTTGTAATCGAGAGAAAAGCGTAAAGCGTAAAGTAAATAACACAGTATTGATAACACAGTTCGTCACAAAGTGACTACGTCTGGGGGCGACCAAGCCAGGAGAGTATAAACTATCTGCCGTAAAAGTGTTTACAATATTGATCTGTATAGAATACAATGAGAACGATACAATATATAAGAGTACCTAACCCTAGCATCTAAGTCTTGTGGGCCTAAAGCCCACTGGACTATAATCTAGTAATATTATGTCCATACAATAATATAATATATTATGAATATATTATAACACTCCCCCTTGGACATAATAATGACAAGGAAGAATACAAGAGTTACCCAGTGGAGTATTATAAACAATCTTAAGGATCCAATTATTATGATTGTTTAGTATTTGATACTCCCCCTGAAGATAACAACCTTCCAAGTCGACATCCCGATCCCATGTACGTACTTTTTGAAAATCGGAGTGGGAAGGGATTTAGTGAACAAATCAACTAGATCGCCACTTGAGCGTACTTGTTTTATCGTGATCTCACCACTATTTTGGAGTTCGTGAGAATAAAAGAATTTTGGGGAAATATGTTTCGTCAAGTTCCCTTTGACCTAGCCATTGCTCATTTGTGCAATACATGCAGCATTATCTTCATAGATAATCGAGGGGCTTAAGTCAACAGAAGGGATACCACACGAATTGTGAATGTGTTTTACAAGGGACTTTAACTACACACATTCTCATGCAGTTTCGTATAGAGCTATGATCTCTGAGTGGTTTGAAGATGTGGTCACCAAAGTTTGTTTGACAGATCTCCATGAAATGGTTGTTCCACCACAGAGGAAAACATAACTCGTTTGCAATTTCGCATTATGCGGATCAGATAGATAACCAGCATCAGCATAACCTATAAGTGTTTTGTCTTGGTTTCTTTGTTAGAAAAGACCAAGATCTTGTGAACCTTGAAGATATCGTAAAATATGTTTCACATCATTCCAATGTCTCCTCGTAGGGGAGGCACTGAACCTTGCAAGTAGATTGACTGCAAAGGCAATATCGGGTCTAGTGCAGTTTGCAAGATAGAGCAGTGCACCAATTGCACTTAGATAGGGAACTTCAGGTCCTAATAGCTCTTTGGTATCTTCTTTAGGTCTAAATGGGTCCTTTTCCAAATCAAGGGAACGGACAGCCATTGAAGTGCTTAAAGGATGAGATTTATCCAAATGGAATCTCTCCAACACTTTCTTTAGGTAAGCTGATTGGTGTATCAGTATTCCTTCAGGAAAATGCTCAATCTGCAGGCCGAGACAGAACTTGGCTTTACCCAAATTTTTCATTTCAAATTCAGTTTTTAAGATTGAACTTGCTTCTTCAATCTCTTTCCTTGTTCAGATAATGTTTAGATCATCCACATACACTGAGATGATGCAAAAACCATTAAGGGGTTTCTTAATAAAGACACAAGGAAAAACCTCGTTATTTACGTATTCCTTCTTCAGGAGGAATTCATTTAGTCATTTATACCACATACGACCTGACTGTTTTAAGTCATATAACGAGTGTTGCAACTTAATGCTGAACATACTACGATGTTCGTTATTCCTCATTTGGGGAATATTTAATCCATCAGGGATTTTCATAGAGATGTCAGAATCTAATGATCCGTATAAGTATGCGGTAACTATGTTCATTAACTGCATTTAACTGCCAGAGATATATGGCGGAACTTTATAATATTAACAACAGGAGAATTTGTTTGATCACATCAAACTCAGTAATGGGTCACTGCGAAAAACTCTTAAACTGTTAATCTCGCTTTGTATCTCTCAACTTCATTTTGTTTCGTATTAATACCCATTTATATCCTTCAGGGATAAAATATTTAGGGGGGTATGTACGATAGAACAAAATAGTTTATTTATTTTGCGAGTCTAGCTCTTCCATATTTGCTTTTTTCTATTGCATCTAATCAAAGTGCATCGGGCACCGAATTTAGATACTGGCCAGATTTTAGAAAGAGCAACTATGGGTACGAATATGTTGTCGAAAACAGTGATATGTTTGTCTCATGTGTTTATTTATTTTAAGATTCATGTAAACCAGATCTTGATCATTTCCCAATATATGTATTGATCTGGGTGTTCCGCAATCCTAGTATTTTGATTGCTATGTGCACGTGCTTTTTACTAGGATTTCTCGTCTTCAGGACGAATCTCTTCAAAAGATTTCATGAGTGACTGAATATATTATTAGCATTAATATATCATGGTTTTGTGTAAGGAGGTTCATTACGCTTCTGGTGTATAGGGGAATTAATGTAATTTGATTTCATTGGAACCTCAACTATTCATAGTCACTTCATTTATAATCAGTAATGCATTTGATAATGCATCTGGCAGATTACTTGCTGATTATTGCAAGTTTATTTTCTTTTGAACTTCTGGTTCAAGTTTGATTTGTGCGTGGGTCTAGGAACTGGAGATCTTTTGTGTTCCAAGTAATTTCACGGCATTTATTAATTGTGGTATTTTTCTCTCCCCCTAAAGCAGGAAATAGATCTTCATCGAATGTGCAGTCAGCGAAACAGGCTGTAAACTGATCCCCAGTTAAAGGCTCGAGGTATTTAAGTATTGTGGGAGATACAAAACCGATGTAAATACCGAGTTTCCTTTGTGGGCCCATAGAGGTTCGCTTAGAAGGTGGTATTGGAACATACACTGCACAATCGAATATACGTAGATGGGAAATGTTAGGTTCATTTCCACGCACGAGTTGAATAGGGGAATATTCATGATATGCACTTGGTCGGATTTGGATTAGTGATGATGCATGTAAAAAAATAGCATGCCCCCAACATGTAACGGGTAAGTTCGATTTTTATAGTAGCGGTCTAGCGATTAATTTGAAACGTTTAATTAATTATTCGGCTTAACCATTTTGAGTATGAACATGAGGGACCGAATGCTCCACTTTAATTTCCAATGCCAAGCAATAATCATCAAATGCCTTAGAGGTGAATTCACGGGCATTGTCCATGCGCATGGATTTGATTGGATGATTTGGGAATTGTGATATAATCTGGGCAATAAGCTTTGCAAAAGCAGTATTGCTAGTGGATAGCATGGTAACATCAGTCTACCGAGTGGAGGCATCTATTAGGACCATAAAGTACTGAAATGGTCAGGATGCAGGATGTATCGGTCCACAAATATCTCCTTGAATTCGTTCAGGAAATTTAGGAGATTCCGTTCTTACTGTACTACTAGAATGTCAAATTATAAGTTTACCCATTGTGCAAGCATCACATATGTTCGTTAACAGAAGGGATTCTGTTGTGTGTTATGTTATGGCCAATTGAATTACATAGAATCCTACGCATCATAGTTTGTCCTGGATGTCCTAACCGCTCATGTCATAGTTTGAAAGAATTTGGATCATTAAATTTTAGATTGAGTGCTATATGGAGATTTGAGGGTCTGATGTATGTGTAATACAAGTCAGACGAGAAAGATG
>JAPKLY010002457.1:5033-24849 GCA_026898435.1 Prunella vulgaris | reverse complement strand
TTAGTACATCTTCAGGAAGAGCTACTTCATGGTCGGAACAAGCATGATGAAGCTCCACTGGAGGTAGAAAGACTGAAGGGTGTAATCAGCTTGCTGATTGAGACTCGTGACACGGATCTGTTCCTTGCTCAGGAACAACTGATGATTGAGCGAATTGCTCTGAGTGTGATGTTCGAAACTGAGTGGCAAGCTCGCATTTGTGCTGAGCAAACTGCTTGGGATCTTGAGCTGATCTCAAAGGAGAAAGCTCATGAAGAGTTGGTGCTTCAATACACCTCTGAAATTGAGGCCCTGAAAGAAACAAATGGGCATCTTGAAGTTAAGCTGAAGAAGTTATACACATCTACCCAAGTGGTTGATGAGTTGACAAGTTTCTCTCAGCTGACTAATGGTGCTAAAGCTGGGTTAGGCTATGATGCCTCAAAAGACCCAAAGGGTAAGAAGAAGAGAGGTGCTTCAGGGAGCAACTCTCAGAAGAAGTTTGTCCATGCCCAAACTGATGACAAGAGCTCAATTGTTGCTCATCAGAATAAAGGCAAAGGGAAGGAGAAAATGCCTGCTGAACCTGTCAGGCAAAGGACTGAGGATTCTAGGCCAAAACCTAAGGGAAAGGCCAAGGCTCCTCATCCTGAGTCAGGGAAGACAGATCAAGGGAAATCCAAGGCTCAGCCTAGGAATCCTCAATCTGGGAAAAATTCTGCTCCCAGCACTTCTCAGGCCCAACCTAGAAATGTTCAGAGCAGAAGAAACTCAGGACAGAGGAGGCCTCAGGCAAGGCCAAGGACTACTGAGGTCCAGATTTCTCAAACAGGGCACAGAGCCTATCAGGAGCGTCCTAATCCTCAAAGGAGAAGGACAAACCAGGTGGCCTCTGAAAGGCAAAGGAGACCTGACTCCAGAAAAGCTCAGGCTAGACCTCAAGTGCCAAAAGGTCAGGCCTGAGCTGCTCCTTCTAGGGATCAAACTCAGCCCAATGCACCCAGGCCAAGAAGGAACAGGAGACCCACCCCCAGAAATCAATATAGGGCACCTGTATCTCAGGCTGACACCCATACACCCTCAACTTCTCAGGCACAAAGGAAGAAGAGAACTGTGTATGTTGATATTTCAGGGAAACAGGTTCACGCTTCTGATGCTATCAGAATTGTTAAATAAATCTGGATCCCGAAGGGTATGACTGACTCAGTAGGACCCAATACGAGATGGGTACCTGAGGCCTGATTCTTTTCAGGTCACTGCGGGCTACAAGAAGAGGAAGGAGGATCTGATGAAGGACTGGTACTTGGACTCAGGATGTTCCAGGCACATGACCGGATTTCGTGATCTCCTTCAGGATTATGTAGCTCAGGAAGGCCCGCAGGTAACCTTTGGTGATAACTCTAAGGGTTTCACCAGAGGATTCAGAACCCTTGTTATTAATTCTGTCAGTGTACTGAATGTATCATATGTTGAGGGACTGAGACATAACTTACTCTCGGTTAGTCAGTTCTGTGACCGAGGATATAGTGTAGAATTTACATCTAACATGTGTCTTGTGAAGGACAAATCTACACTACAGGTTCTGATTACAGATAACAGGAGGGGCAATGTATATTTTGCTGACTTCAAGAGCAGCCCTCCTGAAACCTGTCTGGTCGCTAAGAGCTCCTCTGAGCTCAGTTGGCTTTGGCATAAACGTCTGAGTCACTTAAACTTCAAGATTATTAACAAAATCTCTAGACTTTCTCTTGTAGATGGTCTGCCTAATGAAGTTTTTAGCAAAGACCACGTGTGCGGAGCATGTCAGGAAGGCAAGCAAACCAAAGCCTCATTCAAAGTGAAGGAAGCCTTCTCCACTGACAGAGTGCTTCAGCTCCTGCACATGGATCTCTTTGGTCCAGTAACTCCTGTCAGCATAAATGGTAGGAAATATACCCTTGTTGTTGTTGATGATTATTCCAGGTACACGTGGGTTATTTTCTTGCTGAACAAAAAGGAGACTCAGGTCAAGCTTCCAGAGTTACTCAAGCAATTGAGTACTGAACAGGGTCAGAGCATAGTCAGGATCCGATCAGATCGAGGAACCGAGTTTATAAACTCTATTATAACTGACTTTTGTACTAACCATGGTATAGCTCATGAGACTTCTGCAGCCAGGACCCCTCAGCAGAATGGGGTAGCTGAAAGAAGGAATCGAACCCTGAAGGAAGCTGCCAGGACCATGTTCGCTGAATCAGGACTGCCCAAGAAGTACTGGGCTGAAGCAATCAACACTGCTTGCTACACTCAGAACCGATCTATGCTGAACAAACAACATGCTCAGACACCCTATGAAACTTGGAACAAGAGGAAGCCTCGCATCTCTTATTTCCATATTTTTGGGTGTAAGTGTTTCATCCTGAACAATGGGAAAGACCAGCTGAAAGCCTTTGATAGCAAATCTGATGAGGGAATTTTCTTAGGATACTCCTCAGTCAGTAAAGCTTTCAGGGTGTATAACTGTAGGACCCTTTGTGTGTTTGATGAGACTGCATCAGTGCATAGGAAACAGGTTCCAAGTCCTGACACTGAGGGAATTACCAAAAGGGTAACAAGACTGAATCTGAAGAATCCTGAATTCAAGATCAAACTTGTCAGTGCTCCCAAGGGATGGGATGATGATGATGAAGATCAGGATGGACTTCAGGCCAACCCTCAGCAAGCCCCTGCCTCGGAAAATGTTGAGTCTCAGACGGAAGGACAGACTCAACCTGAGGTACGTACTGTAGGTGATGATGCTTCTGCACCTGAGACAGTTACTGAGTCCAACACTGTAGGGGGAAACAATTTCTTTGATATTGGTCAACCCTCAGGAAATGACTCAGTATCCCCTGTTCTTGCTTGTTCCACTTCTTTGCCTATTATTATCGAGACTAATGTTTCTGGATTAGGCAATGGAACGTCAGTAGCTCCCAGTGCTCCAGTCAGCAGGAGGCGATGGCTAGATGATCACTCATTGGCTGATATCATTGGGGATATCAATGAGGGGGTCAGGACGAGGTTGTCCTTTGGCGAAAGCGCTATGTTTTGTTGCTTCCTGAGTGATCAGAAACCTACAAGCATAGAAGAAGCTCTAGCTGATCCCAACTGGATCCTAGCCATGCAGGATGAGCTCAATCAGTTTGAGCGGAATCAGGTTTGGGAGTTAGTTGAGAGACCTAGGCATCAACATGTTATTGGCACCAAGTGGGTCTTCAAGAACAAGAGGGATGAAAAGAATGTTGTTGTCAGGAATAAGGCCAGACTAGTAGCAAAGGGTTACTCTCAGGCCGAGGGTATCGACTATGATGAGACCTTTACTCCAGTCGCAAGATTGGAAGCAATTAGGTTGTTTCTGGCTTATGCAACATTCAGGAAATTCAAAGTGTATCAGATGGACGTAAAGAGTGCTTTTCTGAATGGTGTACTGAATGAAGAGGTGTATGTTGAGCAACCTCCTGGATTCGAAGTTGGTAATAAGGTATATCACCTGAAGAAAGCTCTTTATGGCCTGAAGCAAGCTCCGAGAGCTTGGTATGATACATTATCCCAATTCCTGATAGACCACGGGTTCGTGAAAGGAACAGTGGACAGGACCCTCTTCCGGATCACCGAAGGGGAAGACATTCTCTTGGTTCAGATTTATATGGATGACATAATATTTGGATCTCCTAATCTGAAGCTTTGTGAGAAATTCTCCAAGCTGATGACTGGGAAATTTGAGATGTCAATGATGGGAGAAATGAATTTCTTTCTGGGTCTCCAAGTCAGGCAAACTGACTCCAGAATTTTCATTAATCAGTCCAAGTATGCGAGGGACTTGATTCAGAAATTTGGAGTTCAGTCCAGCAAAGTCTCACGTTTTCCCATGAACACAAATGAGAAGCTGGATCCTGACAAAGAAGGAGTCTCAGTAAATCAGACTGAATATAGGGCACTGATAGGATCTTTATTATATCTGACTGCTAGTCGACCTGACATCACTTATGCAGTTGGAGTTTGTGCAAGGTATCAGTCTGATCCAAAGAAGAGTCATCTAGAGAGTGCCAAAAAGATATTGAAATACCTGAGAGGTACAGTAAATCTAGGACTTTGGTATCCCTCTGATGACAACCTAGAACTGACTAGCTATTCAGATGCTGATTATGGAGGCTGTAGACTTGATGGGAAATCAACTACAGGCACATGTCAGTTTCTAGGGAGTAAACTGATCTCTTGGTTTTCTAAGAAGCAAACCAGTGTTGCAACGTCTACTACTGAGGCTGAGTATATGGCGGCAGGCAGTTGTTGTTCTCAGATTCTTTGGCTGAAACAACAACTGAGAGACTACCAAATAGAGGCAACTGAAGTTCCAATTTATTGTGACAATAATAGTGACATTGCCATATCCCAAAACCCAGTCTTACACACAAGATGTAAGCATGTAGACATCAGGCATCACTTTATCAGAGATCATGTTGAGAAGAAGGACATCAGGATGGAGAGAGTCCCTACTGAAAAACAGAGAGCTGACATCCTGACTAAGGCTTTGCCTGAAACCAGGTTTGTTGAGTTATCAGTAGAGTTAGGACTCCTTGACCCAGGCTTAGGTGATTCAGTCTGAATCTCTGATAAGAATGCACAAGGTCAGGGGGAATAACTCATATGGACTCAGGATGAAGGAATCCCAGAGAGAATATGAATGGTTGAAGGGGGAACATTCAGTATAAGGGAAATGATCAGTATAGACTGACTAAGTTTCAGGACACTGAACTCAGGTCTTGTCACCCTGATAGGGCAATAAGTGGTATCAGTCAGAATACAAATCTGACTGACTGGTATGTTTTCTAATTTTTATCTAGTCATCTGATCTTGCGTGCATTTTCCTTATACTGTTTGCTGTATTGTCAAATCAATTTAATTTGTCAAATGATCCCAGCCACTCGTTTTAATATTCGATTATTATTTAATACAATTTATTTGAATTAAATACGGACATGCTCTAATGTGCATTTAATGCACTGTGGGCGGGAACAGTTTTTGATAAAGTTTGACCAATTACTTTTGAAAAACCGAAGAGTCAAATGCTTTTCACTGTTAAATCTTGACCATTGAATCTCATAGGTCATTATTTTCTAAGCCACCCGATTAAAACTGAATTTTTGTATAAATAGGGGAAGATTGTGTTGTTAAAATCTTTATGCACCTAAATATTTTCCTTACATATTCCTCTCTGCAAACCGACCTTATTCATTTCTTCATATTACTTCAATGGCGTCTCCATCTGCAGATTCCTTCTTTGGAAATCTTTTCCATCTAAGGAATGAGATTCATTATGAACCATATGGGGACTTTTCCTCCAACCACCCCGATATTTTGCCTGTACAAGAACTATTCAATAATGCAGGTTTTCTGCAATTTATTACAGCAAGACCACAGAGGCTCCACCCGAGACTTGTTGCTGCATTCTACCTAAAGATGGCGCAGAACAAGGAGTCCCAGGAGTGGGAAACTTGCATACCCCTGACCACCTGTACAAAGGGGAAGGATGGAGAGGAGGAGATGACCAGGAGATGGGTCACTCTCAACATCCAGAGGAAGATTAAGGAGGTTTTTAATCTTCCCAGTTCAGGACGAAGCCCAGTGGATTATGGGTATGGGAATGAGAAGGACTTTCTCCAGTCCTTATGTGATGGGGATGTCGTCCTGAAGTCGGGCCTGAATAAATCAGTCCTGAGGACTGAAAATCGCCACTTCTTCGACCTGACAAGTCAGGGAGTGATGGGGATTGCCGGAGGATTGGAGCAGATCTCCAGACCAAAGCTTTATACGATGATGGCAATCTCGGACGCCTCTATGCGCAACTTTAACTGGGAGGATTACTTCCTCCAAATGCTGGTGGCTGAGACCAGCAAAATCAAGTACTCGCCAGAGGGTCAGGCGACATTCGAGGCCAAGATGCACTTTGGCACCAAGATTTCTATGCTCTTGGAGACCCTGGATCTCGGTGATGTGGATCAGGCCCAATCACTCGAGATTCCAGCAAAAATCAATCTATTCAGAGCTTACTCCGATGATGCTGGCACCAGGAGAAGGCCTCGGACTCAGAAGAAGAAGACCCAGGCGAGCATGACTGAAAGAGTCAAGGCTCAGGTAGGCAAGTCTTTTGAGTCTGATACAGCAAAGCCAGCGGAGGAGAAATCTAAACCCTCAGGACCCAAGCAACAAAAGATGAAATTTCTCTATTCAGGGTCAGGTGAGCGAGAGAAAAAGCTCGTGGAAGAGAGAGAGAAAAAGCTCGTGGAAGAGCGAGAGAAAAAGCTTGTAGAAGAGAGAGCTGCTGAAGAAGTTGTTCAACATGCAACTCCGGAGAAGGAACCAGCTCAGGCGCAGGCCATTCTTGAAATTGCTCCCATTACATCTGTTCCGGATGTTGCATCCCCTGATCCTGATCAACTGATCCTTAACATCGCTGAAACTTATCAGAGTTTGGATCAGGTGGAGCCTGCTCAGGAAGGAGGAGTTGAGCAGGAGGCTGCTGAACCAGTTCAGGCTGAAACACCATGGCCGTTTCCTGCGCCCGATGTGAATATTCTTTCAGATTTTGAGATAGTAGCAAGGGGAACGGCAGCTGAAATAGTGGAAAGGCGATTTCCTGATCTCACTGAAGCTCAGAAGGAGGCAGTTGTGCAACTCCACACTTTTGCCATGATCAGAAACGCTACATGGTCTGAGCTCAGTCAGCTAGGAGAGTCCAGAGGATGGGACTGCATTGCAGAATTAGAAGCCGCCCTCTTTGATCATTTTGATGTGAACTCTCTACATCAATTGATTAAGATGGTGGATTTTATTAAAACAGTCCGCTGAACCTATCCTGAGCCTGAACCTCAGAAAGCTGAAGAAGAGAAGGGAGAGGTGAAGGAAGCTGAGCAGGATGTGGTAGTGGTTGCTGATGATGATCAGCAAGGTGGCACTGAGGGAGTCAGTGCACCGGCCGATGAAGTAATCCTGGGACCCGGGATTGCGGAGGCTTCAGGAGAGGGTCCACCAGGCATGGTCCGAGTCAGAGGCAAATGGACTACACCCGAAGCAATATATCTTCAGAATTCCTCACGAGCTCTTGGCAATCTGCACAGGAGGGTCATCCTCGTTGAGCAAAAAACTAGTAGGATTGGTTTGAATTCTGAATTGCTAAACAAGAAGTTGAACAGACTGGACCGTGACCTGAATGATATGGCCACTGATATGCATGATGCAATAGATCTCCTTGGGGAAGCTCGGACTAGAATCAATGTAGACCTCACTGTTATTTCTGAGCAAACCAAGGATGCCATTCAGAACTACAATCAGATGGTTTCTAATGTGCAGACTCAGCAGGAGACTAAGCTTGCCAATTTTCTGGATCAACAACTGTCTGAAAAAGTTGATCAACTGGTTGATGAGAAGTTGGTCAAGCTGAAAGCTGAACTGAAGGAGGAACTGCTGAGTGAGATGTCTGAACAGGAGAAGGATGCAATTGCCACTGCCCTGAACAATCGGATGATGAGCTTTGAAGGACGGCTAAAAGCTGAGCACAATTCAGCCATCGACAAGCTAAGTGTTGGCCTGAGAGGGATGGCCAGGCAGATTGGGCAATTGCAGGGAAAGCAGACTGAGATGGATGGTCAGTTTACACTATTGGTGGAGTCAGTGGATGAAGTTGTCAAATGGATAAATGACGATGATGCCAAAAAGGGGGAAGAAGGAAAGAAGCAGATTGCCATTACTGGTAAAGCAAAGAAGAAAAACTTCCCCCCTGAACTGATAGCAGCGGAAAGAAAGAGGACAAGGTCCATCGCTGCCATCGAAGCTGCTGAAGGTTCAGAGCCGAAAAGATTGAGGTCGTCTGAGGACCCCGCTCTGGAGCCTTTGTACAAGGAGATGGAGGAACATATGCAAACTGAGCTGACCACTCAGAAGAAAATGGTGATGACTGAAGCTGAAAAGATAGCAAAGATGAAGGAGATTTCGCTCCTCAGTCAGATCCAGCGCGTAAAGGAGTCCAATGAGTATCTGACTTCGCAGGTTCAGAAGAAGAAATCTGTATCTTCTGGATCTCGGATGAAGACTCAGAGGAAGATTGTGGTCAGTTCAGATCAAAGTCATCCTCCACAAAAGTTTGTGGAAAACTTTATTCCGATAGAGATGTTGGAGGTATGGATTCCGATCTGGAATAGGTGGGCCTACCTATTCTACGTGGTGGGGTTATGGGACGATCTGACTGAAGAAAAAGAAGTCATACTCCATCACTGGATGGCACAGGAGCATCCTGATCTCAGGGCTGAAATCATCAGACATGCTGACACTGAAGGTGTAGAGATCGCTCCTCCGGAATTCATCAAGTACCCTCCTCCACTCTTTAGGAACTCCAAGCAACTGAACCGGAAAGCAATTTCTGAAGAAGTCGTCAGAGTAGGACGAGCTACCGGGGCCGTTGCTGATCGGAACAGGATGAAGCAGGTCCTGAACCGGGTACTGGAGATGTACGAGATTCCACTGACTGCTTGGAATAAGGATGAAGACTAGATCAGGAGCTAGTAGTTCAGGAATTTTGTAATAGCTTCAGGACACTTGTATTTTCTTATCAATCAATGAGGTTATTTATTTTTCCTGAGTACAACTTCTTGTTGACTCCTGAATTTACTTTTCTGAATCCTTATCAAGAACTGTACTAACCCATTCCTTGTTTTCATCTTATAGACTAAGTACCTAGTTTGTCAGGTGGTACTGAGTTGTTCTCACTGACTAAGTCAGTTGATTGTATAGATGAATAGGAATTTGCTTAAGGGTTTTGGCATCATCAAAAAGGGGGAAATTGTTGGGACAATCTGAGTATTTTGATTAGATCCCAAAACCCCTGATGAATTTGCCTAAGTATAGTTGTTCAGGATAAAATAATCCAGGATAGTTGGGATAGTAATTCAGTACAGGAGGACCATGCTGAAGACTGAAGAATATTGGATTCGACCCAATTTACTGAAGTCTGAAGCGTAAACCATCTTGAAGGAGTCAGTCAGTCTTGCTGAAGATTGTCTGTTCTGAAGCTGAAGAATGAAGCCTGCTGATTCATCCTGAAGTCAATCCTGAAGTACCATTGGCTGATGTTTCTACTGAGTACACTAAGCATACTCAGGACAGAAGTTAGTCAGTGAAGAGTAAGTGTCACCTATCAGGCTGTGCTGAATGCACTTAAGACCTGACTTAGGCCTTGGTTCAGTTCACCTGAATCCTGTAAGTCCAAAGCAAAAAGGTTACACATACTGGGCTGAATAACCCATCAGGCTGTGCTGAATGCACATAGGACCTGACTCAGGCCGTGGTTCATTTCACCTGAATCATGTAAGTCCAAAGCAAAATGTTATTTATGCTATGGGACAAGAGACAAAGAGAATGTCAGTAAGACTCCATTAAGACACACGTTCAGACTGAGTTATTAACAAGAGACTCAGAGCATTGAATGTACGAGGAAGGACAAATGTCTGAAGGTCAACTAGCCGTTATAGCGGAGAGCCAATGATCTTTCGACACACATGCACGGAGTCTGCACAGCATTTAATGCGGCATTTAATGCGTCTCAAAAGTTGCAGGTGATGTGACAACTTGCCAGAATAAGCATGGTGGTTAGGTCAAACAGTATTTCTAGCCTGCAATCTACCTAAAATAGGAAAGATTTGATTTGATCTCCTCCAACGGATCTATTTTGAATCTTACCTATAAATATGGAGAGCCTTGCACCCATTCAAGGCTAACGGGAAATTTCCAAGAGAAAACTCTCAAGAATCCAAGCATTCAAAGCATACTATAAACAACACTCTGCAATTAAATTTCCCTAGTGTTGTAGTAGGATTCACTCTGTATTTGCTTAGATCGATAGCTCTATTATTTAGCATTGTTTTGTATTGCTAGAGCTATCTTAGTTGGAAACCAGAATACCAAACTACTCAAGGTGTGAGATTGGTTGGTTAGAAGGACTGGGACTTGTAAAACGCCCAGGGGTCAGTTCCTAAGAGAGGAAGTTGGCTACTCGTGTCCCTTGGCACGTAAAACCAAAGTACCTATCCTCAGGGTTTTGAGGATAGCTTCCTGTTAAATCAGGTCGTGGACGTAGGAGTTGGTTATCTCCGAACCACGTTAAAAAGTCCCCTGTGTGCTGATTTACTGTTCTATTCAGGATCATAACTGTCATCATAATAAACTGAACATTCTGCATCGTTTTTCTATTCAGGACTGAATCAATCATCCTGAATCTTAACACTGTGCACTCAGCCTTAACCACCAGTTTACTAAGCAAACTCAGAGAAAATGTTTTCAGAAACTAAAACGAGTAGAATCTAAGGGCTCACTTTCTGCACTCACTCTGGCTCACTGAGATAGTGGTCCAACTGACTAGCTTCCGAGCTGTCAGTAGGTTTGTTATCTCTACTGAGCTTCCTTGCACTTTACTCACACTCAGCTTATCTGACTCGTTACTGAACTGTCCCGGCTGCCCCTGTGGACCTTCAGCATACTGAGTACTTCAGGAAATCCTGACTGAGAGTGTTAGAGCATTTTTCTGAGTCTTTCAGAAAAATCTGACATCAGTGTATTCCACCCCCCCCATACACTGATTATACTCGTTTCAGTGGATATTGTCTTTTTATAGACACTGAACCACTATAAATATTGTCTATTTACTTTCTGTCATTTATATTTCTGTATTGCATATTTACTTAACTGTTACATTCATCATTCTTTTAAAATCGAGTGCATAAACTTTGTGTTTTTCACAAAGAAACTGACTCTACAGCTGTAGACTTGTATAAGTCACTCAGTTGTTAAGTCTATTTAAATTGATTTTTCATTAACACTCACATATTTTCCGCTGCACATTAGAGTATTCTCAATACACTTTCAAGTGTGAGAATCCCTCTGATTTATTGTCTACAAGTTATCTTTTTGGTTGCAAGTTTTTTTTAACTCTGCAGCTGTAGACTTCTATAGTCCACAGCTGTAAGTTGTAACCTTTGTGGTCCTGTTTTTAAAACTTCTTGTAGACTTGTTGTTTTTGAACTTATAGCGGCTCCTGTAAGATTCTAGAATCCCCTCTTTTGAAAAGTTTGAAAATTTGATTTTGACTCAAGGTCTATTCAACCCCCCTCTAGACCTTGACCACTTAAGAGACCAACAGATATATATCAGTAAGTATCTCTTGTCAGTAAATAAATTTTATGGTATAAATTTCATGATATGAACAAATTTTACTAAATACTACTCTTACAAAATTCCAGCATGTCTTTGGGAAATATTTTTATGTTTTCTATATTTTCTTATAAAAAAAGCACACAAATGGTGTATTCAATGAGGATGAATATGACCATATTTAGTATGTTGAATTTACGCAAGAGGAACAAGTGAATCCATCAAATAAAAAGAATGATGACCAAAACGCACGATGAAGTTATTGACATTCATGATCGTATTTATCAAAAAAGGAAGAATGTTCACAGAGAGATTGCTAGTTAATTTTCAGTTCCTAGATACAGGGAACAACTTAATTAATTGATAAAATGATATCCTTAACCACTCACTAATTTAAATATGAAGGGTAAAATAGCATGTTTGGTCCCATGAGAATTTGTACTTAACGGATTTGGTCCCATATTTCTTTTGTCCTTTTTTCGCATATTTAGTCACACTCGTTAAAACAATTGCACATATGGTCCCATGAAAATTTGAATTAAACAAATTTGATCCCACATTAATCCATTAGTTTTAATGAAAAAATCTTTAAGACCATTCATATTAAAAAAAATTAAATTCATGAACACAAATTCTAATGGGACCATTCGTACAATTTATTGTATATATAAACCATCTAACATACATATATATACACATATATGTATATTTAACAAATCCAAATTGTTCTTGAAATGATGAAAAAGAATGCACCAACGTGTTTGGTCATAATATCAGCCAAATTTTCTTCAATGGGAATATGAATGATTTTAAGCATTTTTTTTTTTATTTTTTCTCTTGTAAAATAAATTTCAACATGGATTATGAGCAATTTAGAAGGTTGTTTTACTATCTCATGAGTTGTACGTCTCATTGCTCTATATTCAGCTTTTACTGAAAATTTGCTTACAGATACTTGCTTTTTTTACTTCCAAAAAATGAGTGATCTTGTAAATATTTGGTGTAGCCTATAATACTTTTTCTTATTTCTTCTTTTGTGATGGATACTTCGCAGAAGTTGAGATAACAAATGACAAATTTTTGGGAGGTGTCTTCTCCTTTTAATATATACTAGTTTATCATTCGTTGCAAATGCACAATTTAATATTTATTAAATAATAATTAATATTACTATAATTTTTATTGTACATAATTTAATATTTATGCATAAGCATATAATTTATTGTGATAAAAATTATAAATTCAGTATTATGTATAACAATAATAATAATTTGGTTTGAATTACAATACTTTATTGAATTAATTGCATAAAATATGTTTTTTAAATCTTTAAGTTTATTACTGTAAATAATATTTTATTTAAATATTATTTATATTAATATCACATATTAAAGGTTTATTATATTAAATATATTGTATTATTATAATATAAATTAAGGGAAGTTAAGTAACTGCTAGTGCAGTTAATTCCCTTTTTACTCATGGATAAGAAAAAAGATATTCAGATGAATATTCTACGGATGTGATTTTTCATCCCAAGAGATCAGAAACACATACATTTTGTCATATACACACAGACATAACATACATTACTAATTCGTGGAGATTTGGTTTGCAATTACTGCAACTGGGACCCCGAGGACGTGGAAAGGACGAGGATTACAATCTGGTTCAAATTAATTCCGCATTGCATTTACAGAGGTCAGATTCCTAATTATCGTGTTAGAATGTCTGGGCCCAACATATGGTATCAGAGCCCATATGGTTGTATCACGTCCTGAAGCATCAATTTTTTTATTTGGAATTTTCTGATCATATGACTATTACTGCATGTGTATTCAGAGGCATGATTGCGTAGTTTTTTGACATTTTTGTTACGATATGTCTATCCATATGAATGTTTCTTTTGTCTTTCATGCCTGTTTTTTTGGGTTCTGTATACGTGATTTTTCCTCTCTTTATTTTCGAATCAATTAATGCTTCAGTTTACTGTTCCCAGTCCATTGATGCCCTGGATATCTCCCTAAATTGCCTGATTGCATTAGTTCATGCGATTTTGGTGTCCCGTGAATTTTCACCCATTTTATGGGTTTATTCAATTCCAACCAAAAATGTAATTTTTTTATATAGAACCGTAGCCCTCGTCACCAGAATCACTGTGATATTTTTTTTCACATTTTTTGGCTTTGTAAATTGTGAGATATGAATTTTTAAAAAAAAATTGAGTCCTGGGGTTTTTTTTAAAAGTTTCAGAAAATTGGGGGGCCTGTTTTTGGAAATTCGAGTTTTTGGAGGGACCCAAAAATAATTTTGAAAAATATTAGTCAGTCAAATCAGAATTGGCTGTTGATCGGCCGGCGGCCGACCTCCAGCGGTAGCGCGTGGAGGACATGGGCCTGCGAGGCGGTGGTCAGGCGGCGGCGCGTACCGGCTACGCGCCGGGACCAACGGTGGTGCGTGAGGCCCATGCGCCGATAGTCAACCGGCGGCGGCGGCGCGTGAGGCCTACGCACCGGTGGCTGTCAGAACTCCGGTGGGCGCGTGCAACTCACGCGCAGGCAGTAGGCCGCGCGTGATGGCGCATGGGAGCGCGTGGGAGCGCCAGCCGACTCCTGGTGGCGCATGGGGGCGCGTCGGACCCTTTTCCGGCGCGTTCTTCACATTTTACTGTGTTTTCTGGGGTGTTCTTCGTATTTTAATGTGTTTTGAGCTGTTTTTACTTACTATAAATGCATGTTTTAGCCTATCATATGCGTTTGTTAAGTAGAAACTCCTGTGTAGATGTTTTTTTTGGAAATTGTTGAGTGATTACGATTATCTGAGAAAGTGGGAGCCAAGAAATATAACTTTATTACACTTGTGAATATGCCTACTTTGAGGAAATTCATGTGTTGAAGTTTTTTAATTGATTGTTGGTCAATTTTTTTTGGCTGCTCATTTTTCAGGTATGTATCGCAGAACGGTTTCCACTCACGACATAGAGACTAAGTTTGAAGTTCTTCATAACTTCGTACACTACAAGATGAAGCCCACTCACAACCTTAGAGACCATTATGTTGAGTTGGTCGAACTGTTCAACTAGTTTGTATTTCTGATTAACAACGGCCTACTATCCGCCCATTTACTGAAGGTCATAAATGATCCTTACACTTGGGCTAGGACACTCCAGCGCTATTTGCACGAGACTTTTTGGGATCAGTATAGGATCAAATATCAGAGGTCAAATGGTCGGGAGGTGATGGAGGTTATTGCACTAGCTTCCATTAAGACTGATGGTAGTCAAGCACTTAAGACTATATGCTCAGGGATGGGTGGTATTCGTCGATCTGATCTTATGAGTCTGACCAGACCTAGGATTGATCGAGTAAAGAATCCACACTTAAATCCTCTGGCAAAAGCAATCTATAGTGCGGCGAC
The DNA here is from genome assembly GCA_026898435.1 of Prunella vulgaris. Lineage (NCBI taxonomy): Eukaryota > Viridiplantae > Streptophyta > Magnoliopsida > Lamiales > Lamiaceae > Prunella > Prunella vulgaris. The sequence continues at coordinate 10,239 of JAPKLY010002457.1, read as the reverse complement.
TAAGGGGCTCGATAGAACAAGAATTGAAAAGTCTGATAAGCTATTGACTCGTTCTGTTCGTAGGAAACTTGTTTTTCCAGATTGATACACTGTTGTTGTAGTTCATCTAGGTTGTGTTTTATTTTGTTATCAGCTTGATACATTTTGATGATTTAGCTGATTGATCTATGGTAGCTCGTCTGTTGTGTTTTGTTTTATTTTCAGCTTGATACATTTTCTGATGATTTAGCTGAAAGTATTGTGGTAGTTCATTTGTTATTGTCTGATATGAAATATATGAACTGATTTGTTGTTTTATGTTTTGAAACAAAAATCTGTTTTTGAGATGCATGATTATATTGAAGATTAGTAACTTTAAGTTATTTTTCGACATCAAGTCTTGTGTCGATATTAAAATGTTTTGTTTTAGCTTAACATAAGATTTCAACATGAAACACCTTTAACATTATTGAATCACTTCTTTTCATAAAAGACAATGGCTTCAAAATCAATAGTAGCTGAGCTTAACAAAGGAGAAAAACTCAATGGGGACAATTATGACACCTGGCGTCATAAGATATGGTACATTTTGGACGAACACGACACACTGGATGCTATAAACCAATTCATGGAAGATCCGGGAGTTGGAACTAGAAATCAGGGAAGGAGGGACCAAGAGGCTTACCTTGAGTGGAAGAAAAAGAACTCCATTGCACGTGGTATCCTTGTTAGTTCAGTGATCGATAAAATGATCCATGAGTGTGAACAACACAAAACTGCGCATGATATCTGGGTTTATCTGCGTGAGAAATATGGTGGAACGTCTCTTACTAAACTGAGACAGTTGACCATAAAGTTCGACACTTATAAGAAAAAGCCGGATCATAACATCAGACAACACCTTAGGGAGATGACAAACATGATCCTTGAACTTAAAACTGCTGGTCACGCTCTTTCTGATGAACAACAGATCCAAGCCCTGATACGCTCGCTGCCAAATCAATGGGAACATCTTAAGGTCAATTTGACCCACAATGAAAGTATTAGAACTTTTGGTGATGCAGCTCGACATGTTGAGCTGGAAGATGAAAGGCTAGGAGCTTTTAAATCCTCTTCTGCTGCCTTCTATGCCGGTTCTAGTTCCCAAGGAGCTTCGGGCTTCAAGAGAAAGAGAAACTGGAAGAAAGGGAAGAAGGGTAAAGGATCTAACAATGATAAACCAGTGAACAATGCTCAAAACAAAACTGATGAAAAGAAAGGAAAGAAAAAGCGTGGGAAAAAGAATAAGAAGGATAAGAGTAAATGACTTGCTATAACTGTCACCAGTTAGGTCATTTTGCTAGAGAATGCCCTGAGCCCAAGAGGGACAAGGTAGATCCATCTAATTCTATTTCGAGTATTATAAATGTCTCTAGTACTGTCTTATTAACTAAATCTTTTCCTTTGTGGATTATAGACTCAGGGGCAACAGACCATATGACAAGAGATAGGGGAGCGTTTGTTGATTTTCGTCGTGTTCCACAGGGGATAAGATGGATATATGTAGGAAATAATGCTCGTGTTGAAGTCAAAGGACTTGGAACTTGCAAACTTGACCTTGACAATGGTCGAGCTTTTATTCAACATGATGTGCTATTTGCTCCTGATATCAAGCGAAATCTTGTATCTGTATCAGTATTACTTAAATTAGGATTTGAAGTATTGTTTACTAAAGACTCGGTTTTTATTAGCAAAGATGATGTGTGTTATTGTAATGGATTTATGCACGATGGTTTTATGATTTTAGATTGTAATCGAACATCTTTTAGGTATTATGATGATTATTCATATTCACTAAATGCATGTTCCTCTAGTAATGCTTGTTTAAATGTAGACATATGGCATGCTAGATTAGGTTATATTGGGCAAGATAGGATGAACCGTCTTGTAAAAGAAGGGTTATTGAACCTTACTTCAAAAGTCGAGTTATCTAAGTGTGAACACTGTCTTGCTAGAAAAATGACTAGAAAACCATTCGGCAAAGCCATTAGATCCGAACTTCCATTGCAAATAGTTCATTCTGATATTTGTGGTCCTGTTAATGTAAGAGCCCGACATGGAGCGTACTATTTCATTACATTTATTGACGATTATTCACGTTTTGGTTATGTCTATTTGATTTCTCACAAATCTGAAGCATTGGATTGTTTTAGACGTTTTCTAAACGAAGTTGAAAATCAAAAGGACAAAACTATCAAAGTTTTAAGAACTGATAGAGGACGTGAATATCTTTCTGGTCAATTTAAAGAATTATGTAATGAAAAAGGGATTATTCGACAATTGACAATTCCTTACACACCTCAACAAAATGGTGTGGCTGAGAGAAGGAATAGAACATTGTTGGAAATGGTGATGTCTATAATGGCACAAGCAAATTTACCTATCTCTTTTTGGGGAGATGCATTACTAACAGCTGCTTATGTGCTTAATCGTGTGCCTACTAAATCAGTCGTTTCAATTCCTTATGAATTATGGACTGGTAGAAAACCGGACCTAAGTAACCTTAGAGCATGGGGATGCGTAGCTTACATACATGACTCTATGAGTCAATATGGAGAGCTAAGTCCCAGAGGAAAGAAATGTATCTTCATTAGATACTGTAAGAACTTTAAGGGTTATGTTTTCATAGGAGATCAAGATGGGAATATTACAGAAATAGAATCACGAAATGCACATTTTCTGGAAAATGAATTTCCTAACAAGGGTGGAATTGAAAAAGTCGATTCAATTTTTGAGACAGTGGAAAACCAAACCCTATCTGATCCAAGTGGGAGTGGTATTTCTAAAAATGTGGATCTTGATAGATTTGTCCCAATTGAGGATCAAACCATTCTTAATGAGGACATTTTATCTACAAAGGGTCCTACAGAACCACAGTCTCGGAAAAGTTGTAGGAAATCAATGCCAAAAAGGCATTATGACATAGAAGGTCATGCCTTCTTTGTTTCTCCAGAAAATGGGGATATTTCTCCAGTGGATGAAGAAGAGCCTAAAACTGTAAAAGAAGCTCTAACTTGTCCATCAAAAGAGAAATGGAAAAAAGCAATGGAAGAGGAAATGGAGTCTATGAAGTCAAATCAAGTCTGGGAACTTGTTGACCTCCCAAAAGGACGCAAAGCAATCGGGAATAAATGGATTCTTAAGATTAAAATAAAAGCTGGTGGCTCAATAGAAAGGTTTAAAGCTCGCTTAGTGGCAAAAGGATATAGTCAACAAGAGGGTATAGATTATGAAGAAACATTTTCGCCTGTAGTGAGATTTGCCTCAATTCGTTTACTCCTAGCTATAGTAGCAAGTATGGATTTAGAATTGCATCAGATGGACGTTAAAACTACTTTTCTCAATGGAGAATTAGAAGATGAAATCTACATGCATCAGCCTGTAGGATTTGTTCTTCAAGGTCAAGAGGATAAAGTTTGTAAGTTGAAAAAGTCACAAAAAATGTCAGAAATCTATGCTATCATGCCTCTGTATATACATGCAGTAATAATCAATTGATCATAATATTCCAAATCAAAGACAATGATGCTTCAGAACGGGATACAACCATATGTACTTAAGCAATCCTCGAGAGAATGGTATTTGAGATTTCACTCGATGGTAATCTCATATAACTTTGTTATGATAAACGAAGACCACTATGTGTATGTTAAACGTTCTAAGAACAATTTTGTGATTCTATCTCTGTATGTAGATGACATACTATTAGCTGGAAATAACAAAGAGTATCTTGAAACTATCAAGAGATGGTTGTCTTCAAATTTTGAAATGAAAGTCATGGGTGAAGCAGAATACATTCTTGGTGTCAAGATCCAAGTGGATCGCTCGTAAAGGTTATTGGGTTTATCCCAAGAGACTTACATCAGGAAACTTTTGGAACGATTCAAAATGAAAGACTGACTCAAAAAGAAAAAGATGAAATGTTCAAAATACCATATGTCAATGCTATTGGTAGTCTGATGTATGCAATATTGTGCACACGACCAGACATTTGTTATGCTGTTGGTCTAGTCAGTAGATATCAGTATAATCCTGGGCGAAGACACTGGTCGACAGTGAAAAGGATTTTCAGATATCTAAAAGGGACTACAGACTATCATCTTTGCTATCAAGGAAATAATGTGACACTCAATGGGTATACAGACGCAGACTGGAGTGGTGATTTGGATGAACAAAAATCAACTTCCGGTTATGTCTTCTTGCTCAACAATGGAGCAATATCATGGTGTAGCAAGAAACAGACTTGTATAGCACTGTCCACAATGGAAGCTGAATTTGTGGCATGTGCTGCTGCTGTTCAAGAGACTATTTGGTTAAGGAGATTCCTGAAGCATTTGGAGATAACTGACACCTCAGTGGGAGCTGTATCAGTTAATTTTGATAATCAAGCAGTCATTGCTTACACAAAAGATCTCAAATATCATGGAAAGACCAAACACATTGACACTAAGTTTAATTTTGTTAGAGACATAGTTGAAAGGAAGAAAGTGATTCTGAAGTACATTTCTACTCGTGACATGTTAGCAGATCCTTTTACCAAACCAATTGCTAGAGATTTTTTTTTGAAACATGTTAGAGGTTTGAGTTTGCATAGGATTTGATTCTATTTAAATGAAATGTTGAATGATGTTATATTAATGGTTATTGATGTAACTATTTGTGTTTTATTACATATACGTATTATTTCATATATGAAAATATGTCGACAAGTTATGATTGGCTCTCTCATCCGAGTGATCACCTCTGTTCCAGTGGGAGCACAGAGATGAGATTATAATAAGAAATATAATCCAGATAGACTGGACCACAAAATCTGTCTAACTTGTTTAATTAGCTAAATTTTACAAGATGTCTGGGTTAAGTGCACAGAATGCATTTAATTTATAAATTTACGCAATGTCAAATTTAAATTAGACATACGGTTCCTTCATAGGAATTCAAAGACATTGTGACATGAGTTTTTTGAGAAACTTCATGTGCTAAATGACCGAAAAGAAAATGAGAAAATATCCCTAAATTCTCACTAAGTATGAGTCCTTTATTTTAAACTTTTTACCCTTAAGACTTTCTACATAGTTTCTAAGTTTACACTTTGGCGTTCCTACTTTAGCATGTTTCCAATGGCTATAAATTTTAAGAGCTATGCGGTACATGTCTAGGAAAGCAGCTACAGTAGGAGACTGTAGAC